>JAODOY010039135.1:1098-20586 GCA_025399855.1 Forbesichthys papilliferus
TGCTAGGCTAGACCTAAACTGGGGATGTTGTTGCTAGACCTAGACCGGTGATGTTGTTGCTAGCCTAGCCCTATACTGGGGATGTTGTTGCTAGCCTAGCCCTAGTGATGTTGCTAGCCTAGCCCTAGACCGTGATGTTGTTGCTAGGCTAGACCTAAACTGGGGATGTTGTTGCTAGACCTAGACCGGTGATGTTGTTGCTAGCCTAGCCCTATACTTGGGATGTTGTTGCTAGCCTAGCCCTAGTGATGTTGCTAGCCTAGACCTAGACCGGTGATGTTGTTGCTAGCCTAGCCCTAGACTGGTGATGTTGTTGCTAGCCTAGCCCTAGTGATGTTGTTGCTAGCTTAGCCCTAGACCACTGACGTTGTCGCTAGTCTAGCCCTAGACCGCTGATGTTGTTGCTAGCCTAGCGCTAAGCCGGTGATGCTCATTTTCTGAAGACTCTCTTCCCCGTGTCTCCACAGCCTGCTTCCTAGACTCCATGGCCTCTCTTGGTCTGGCTGCCTATGGTTATGGCATCCGCTATGAGTTTGGCATCTTCAACCAGAAAATTGTCAATGGCTGGCAGGTGAGGCAGTTTGAACTTGTCACTAGTTTGTAATGATTGAATGTTTGTAATAATTACTCTTTTTACATGGCTGTACTGTAAACACAGGTGTAGTTCATACAGTACATAGCGTTAGTTATGGGTCTGTTACATTGTGTTATACCAGTGTGGACACTACTAGTGAAACAGCATTGCATGTGTACTATTGGCATACCTAAAGTAAACGCTCCTATAATTCACATAATGAGCTACAGTTGTGTTTTCCTTACTGTGGCACCTCTGTGAAAAGGTCAGGACAGGTCCCCAAAAGGGGGCTTGTTTTGAATGCTATTAATTCAGATGGATACGTTTTCAATTTAATATTATCCACACAGCTACATGTATGTGATGAGTGTCCATGGGCTTATCTAACATGCCTCTAAGAACATTCTACATGTAGTGATCCAAAGTGATTGCCGTCTTCCTAAAGGTGGAGGAGGCTGATGATTGGCTACGCTATGGCAACCCCTGGGAGAAGGCTCGCCCAGAGTACATGCGTCCTGTGCACTTCTATGGCAGAGTGGAGCACACGGACGAGGGCGTGAAGTGGGTCGACACGCAGGTTAGACACAGCCGACACATTCAGCATCACGTATGAATTAATTAAAGGTATAGTCAGCCATTAGCTAATGCACTTTTTTTTCTCTCAAATTGAGCTAATATCTATGAGTGGTGTTATTGACAAATGTTTTGATACAAGATAAAATATCAAGCATTGTCCAGAATGGCTGATTATACCAGTTGATGACTCCAGTATAAACCCATGTTAAGTATTATTTTATTCCTTTACGCCTGGACTGTAGGTAGTGTTGGCTCTCCCCTACGACACCCCGGTTCCTGGCTACAGGAACAACATCGTCAACACCATGCGATTGTGGTCCGCCAAGGCCCCTTGTGATTTCAACCTTAAAGACTGTGAGCACTTTCATGTGCTTTAATAATAATAATAATAATACATTCTATTTGAGGATGCCTTTCAAAACACTCAAGGACATCTTTCATTGTAAATACACAAATATACAAAGAAATTTGTAGGAGAATACAATATTTGTAGGAGCACAAATTTCTGAAATACAGGATGCAAATAAATAGACAAACTAGTGTTTCACTGGCGCACACACATTCTACAATCCAACTGAACACTCCTGTAACTTGCCTTATTAAACACGGTCTGTCTCAACTGCCATTGAACATTCTTTACCCCGTCCCGCAGTCAATGTCGGAGGCTACATTCAGGCTGTGCTGGACAGAAACTTGGCAGAGAACATCTCGCGTGTCCTGTACCCCAATGACAACGTGAGTAGAACTGGCCTTTGCCGTAGTCGGTCCAACGCTGTTGATTAGGAAAAAATAAACCATGCTTCGGATAGAATGGAGTATAGGCAGATCACTGCAGGTAACAACAAAATAATGATCCACTCTTGCCTGCTACCTTTTAGTTTTTTGAGGGCAAGGAACTGCGTCTTAAGCAAGAGTACTTTGTGGTGGCAGCTACCCTCCAGGACATCATTCGTCGCTTCAAATCCTCCAAGTTTGGCTCTACAGAAATTGTGCGCATGGACCTCTCCACCCTTCCAGACAAGGTGAGATGCAGTACTCACATGCTGAATACTGGTGTGGCTGTTCTTGCAAACCCAGGTTCTCATTGAGAACAACTGTCGTCTGAGACATTGTCCATGCACCATGAGGTGAGGTCTAATAGTTAGTCCGTTGTTCTTTGACCCTGTCTTTCTCTTCAGGTGGCTATCCAGCTGAATGACACCCACCCTGCCCTAGCCATCCCGGAACTGATGAGGATCTTGGTGGATATTGAGAAACTCACTTGGGAGAAGGTACAGTGTGTTTTCCCATTTAATTTATTTGTATTATGTTACATATATTGACGTTCAGTTGTGGGTCTCCTCTTAAGCCTTCCTGAACAAACACGAATAAAGATAAATTACACATGTAGTGTCCCAGGAACCTAAAATGATTTGGAATATTGATGTTTTCATATTTTTGCCACATTAACTGTCAGTGCACGACATTATGTTTGACTACTGTAGGTGGAGTAGAGAGAGCAGAATAGAGTGCCTTTGGAAACTGCTATTGTTACAGATGCATATAAAACGTACACGTATACAGTACATTTCTACAGGCTAGGAAACAGCAGAGGTTCTAGAATAGAGCGCCTCTTGATACTGCTCTTGTTAGAGATGCAAATAAAACCTAAATGCAAACATACATTTCAATAGTCTAGGAAACAGCAGAGGTTCTAGAATAGAGTGCCTTTTGAAACGGCTATCATTAGAGATGCATAAAACTTGAATTTATGATATACATTTATAGACTAACCAAACAGCAGAGGTTCAAAGAATAGTTAAAATTCCCTGAATGTAACAAACTCTTTTGTTAGGGGAAATTTGATATACGATAGAGGGCTAAATACAGAAAACAAACATTCATCTTATAACCATTACAGCATTTAACCTATTTTTGTTGGTAAATATTTAAATGGTAGCAACACCATTATATAGTGTTTCTGCAATTAGCAGCTCAGGCTTAGTGCAGATTTAGAGCATTTATTTCCCTTTGGACAAAAGACATGTTATACTTGTTGTTTTTGCCCTGGGGGACCTGTATCTCCGCCCAGAATGGAGAAGAACAAATTCCTCTAAGAGTGGGTGGTCACTGGTCAGAACTAGTGGTGATATACAATGCCTTTAGCAAAACCTGTCTTTAATAGATGTCCGCTATAGAAAGCTGCTGTGTGCATTTATTTTGCTGGCTACCTTAACATTGTTAGACAATCTACTTTTCTTTTACACGTTGAGCTTCCCATACCAAGAGATTAAACAAACAGTTAAAATAGATTCAATAAAAGCTTTATGAAATAGTCATCAGTGTCGTATCCATGTTAAAAGTATTCAGTCTGAAAGTTATATCTCTGAAGGCCTTTTTGTTTCTAGATATCAGATGGGTTGACATCATAGTTCAAGTTACTGTTGATTACAGTTCCCGTGTACTTGTTGTAACACTCAACTGTCTCAAGTAAGCCCTTGATCATTGTTGTGGGAGGTTTCCCTGAAGTCGACGGCCATGTTTTTTTTAGTTTTGTTAATGTTTAACTTCATAAAGTGATTGTCACACACACACACACCGCTCAACAAAGTGGCCCATGACCGACCACACTGTGCCCAGGCTTGGGACATTGTGGTGCGTACTTGTGCCTACACCAACCACACCGTGCTGCCCGAGGCTCTGGAGCGCTGGCCCGTCGACCTGTTCCAGAACCTCCTGCCTCGTCATCTGCAGATCATCTATGAGATCAACAGGCGCCACCTAGAGGTAAGGAGGACAGGACTTATTTTCATTATTTAATATATATATATCTTATTTCTTTACATGATGATGTTCAGAGTTTAAATATGCATCCACATATCCCGCATGATCTTAAAGGAGAAGTCAGCGATTGTAAGCTAACGGTGTAAGCTCCTCACGGTCCGCTAACTGCCTGTTCTGTGTGCGCTGAAAAGATAATCTGGTGTTGCTACACAGCCCTGGCTCTGTAGATGGGAACACAAAGTGGTGCAGATCGCACCACACAACACTATCCCAGCCTTGGCAATGTATGTCGAATGTGGTGGGGGTCGGAGCTTCTCAGGGAGCACCCTATGCCGTTGAAGGCAAAGGTGTTTATTTTTTTGATCGAGTTCAAATATCAACATTGTTTTCTCCAGGAGAGCTGGCTCCACCTCTTTTATTTATGTATTTATTCATTTTTTTTGTAAGCGTTCATAACCACTTTAGTTAGTGAGCACAACTAAACGGTATCGTGTGTGTCGCATTGTCCCTGCAGCGCATCGCTAAACTGTATCCTGGAGACCTTGACCGCATGCGTCGCATGTCCCTGGTCGAGGAGGGGGGTAACAAGAGGATCAACATGGCCCACCTGTGCATCGTGGGGTCCCACGCCGTCAATGGTGTTGCACGCATCCATTCTGAGATCATTAAAGACACCGTGTAAGAAACTGTTCCCTTTCTCAGCCCACTGCTGTGGTGCCAATGTGTTGCTGCAGCAGTGTGGAGCCTGTGTGCGTGTTCAAAATGCTTCCTTATGGTTCGCTGCTCTACATCAGGTTCAAAGACTTCTATGAAGTGGACCCTGACAAGTTCCAGAACAAGACCAACGGCATCACACCCCGCCGCTGGCTAGTGATGTGCAACCCCGGGCTGGCTGACGTCATTGCAGAGGTGTGTGTGTGTGTGCGTGTGTGTGCGTGTGTGCGTGTGTGCGTGTGTGCGTGTGTGCGTGTGTGTGTGTGTGTGTGTGTTGGTTTTGACTATTAATGTGATGAAAGACAAACTCTGACATGTACCATAACTCTGTGAGACTGTGACTTTATCTCTCTGCTTTCCAGTATAGGTTGACAGGTTGTTTCTTTTTTAATTTTAGAGGATTGGTGAGGACTACATCCGTGACCTGGACCAACTGAAGAAGCTCCTGAAGTTTGTGGACGATGATGCCTTCATTCGCGACGTAGCCAAAGTCAAACAAGTGAGCGTTGTGCTGGGACTGCTCTCAAGACATGCTAAATGTTTTTCCCTATGTGAGACTCTGTAATGGGAGTTATCGCTGCATACCTAAGCACATACCATGTGACTTATCATTTTAGGAGAACAAGATGAAATTCTCTGCCTACCTTGAGGAGCACTACAAGGTGAAGATCAACCCCAACTCCATGTTTGACATCCACGTGAAGAGGATCCATGAATACAAACGGCAGCTGCTCAACTGCCTGCACATCATCACACTCTACAACCGTGAGTGTTAGGTCTCTCATTAACACCATTCCCTTTAATAATGATAATACATTTGATTTGTAACGCACTTTACATTAGAGAAAATCCCAAAGTGCTACATAACAATTTACATATACCTTATATTTACATAAACCATATACATATATATATTTACATATACACAAAAAATGGACATATACACAACAATTTACATATACATTATACCAAAAGTTGCAATATTAGTAAAAATAAGATAGGTCAATTTGTAGATATACAAAGAAACAATAAAAGGCATTAACCGAAAGCTTTCTTAAAAAGGTGGGTTTTGAGGCCACGTTTAAAAACATCCAGCGTCTGTGGGGGCCTAGGGTGGTCAGGCAGAGCGTTCCACAGTCTAGGTGCAGCTGAGAAGAAAGCTAGATCACCCATAGTGCAAAGCTTGGTCCTCGGGACTGTAAGGGTGTATGTGGAGGCAGAACAAAGGGAGCGTGCGGAGGTTTGTGGGGTAAGTAGTTCCTTGAGGTAGGGAGGTGCACTGTGGATGCACTGATAGGTGAGGAGGGAGACCTTGTACTCAATTCTCAGTGAGACAGGGAGCCAGTGCAGAGATTTGAGGATGGGGGTGATGTGGTCATGTTTGGGAACTTTATGTCAAATTACACTCTAGTATTTAAGTGTGTGTGTGGTGCACATATGCATGTTGTTTTTATTTTTTATTTATTTATTTTTAAATGTCTTATTAGGCATCAAGAAGGAGCCCAAAAAGGCTTGGACCCCCAGGACCATTATGATTGGAGGAAAGGTGAGGAGCATAGAAATAAACCATTGTTGTAAGGAAGTCCCAGTATGTCACCTTTGCCAATGATGTTGATGAAGTAAACTCAAAACACTTATATAATTGTAAAACATTTTGTTATTGTGCATAGCTTTACTTTCAAAATAAATGACTATTGTTACAGTGTTGCTATTCACATTGTCCATGTAGCTCTTAACCCAGGGGTGGGCAATCCTGGTCCTGGAGGGCCGCAGCCCTGCATGTTTTAGATGTCTCCCTGCTCCAACACACCTGATTCACATGAATTGGTCGTTAACAGGCTTCTGCAGAGATTGATAACAACCAATTCATGTGAATCAGGTGTGTTAGAGCAGGGAGACATCTAAAACATGCAGGGCGGTAGCTCTCCAGGACCAGGGTTGGGCACCCCTATCTTAACCTATTAATAGTCATAGAACTCCATTGTTGTTTAGAATCGTATTGAAACAAATGCAGTTGACTAACGACAGCTGCTGCTACTGGCTATTGGATGTACCATTACTGCACATTTGACAAATTGTCATCTGTTTAATTGTTCAACACGCACACACATACTGTTTGTGTTTACATTATAACCAGTTGGCACTATTGCATGAGATTCTGTTCATCTCCATTAATCCCAGGCTGCCCCAGGTTACCACACAGCGAAAATGATCATTAGACTCATCACCGCGATAGGTGAGATTGTCAACAATGACCCCGTGGTGGGGGATCGTCTCAAGGTCATCTTCCTGGAGAACTACCGCGTCACCCTGGCTGAGAAGGGTACGTGATGCTGACACTTTAAAAGTGTCACGCTTCGTGTCTGGAATTACCCTCGTAGTTAAAGCGCAGTTTTTAGTTTTTTAATTCAAACGTGAAACATAGTGTTCTTGGGGGCGCTGCGACACAATCGATGAGTGCACCTTTTAAATATTAGGCTACCTGTCATTTACAGGTGGAATCAGCAATATTGTAGAAATAAAAAATAAAAAAATGTGAACAATTGTATATTTATTTATATTCGATTTAAAAACAAATGCCTGCCATCACATCTCCCTGCAGTGCGTTAGGGTGCTTCCTCAGAATCTATACCCTCTTCCAAAGTGGACACATTTCCAAGGCTAGGACACCATTTTTGTGCTCCCGTTATCACCCCGTTAGCTTTTCTGTAACGAGCGTACCACATTCCCCTCTGCTCCAACAGTCGTCCCTGCAGCCGACCTGTCCGAGCAGATCTCCACGGCCGGCACCGAGGCCTCCGGCACGGGCAACATGAAGTTCATGCTGAACGGAGCCCTCACCATCGGGACCATGGACGGGGCCAACGTGGAGATGGCAGAAGAAGCCGGGGAGGAGAACCTCTTCATTTTTGGCATGAGGGTGCCTGATGTGGAGGCTATGGACAAAAAAGGGTATAGTCAATCATTTAACGGATGGACGTCATGCCTGTACTGTGTGTAGTAGTCATAGCGCATTTGTTTCTTACATTTCAATTGCTGCTTGACTTTATAAATACATTTTTAAAAGTTGGGTATATAATAGTGTTTACTGGTGTGGGAAGGGCATGCTCTCTGTGTTTTAAAACAATGGCAACTTTATTTTAAAAAAAAATTTCAAGCGGCTGCATTTGTGAAATGTTTCCCATTGAAAGTTTTAAATGTCCCCGTGAATGCACGCTCTCCTCAGCTACGACGCCATGTCGTACTACAACCGCATCCCTGAGCTGAAGCAGGCTATGGACCAGATCTCTGGAGGCTTCTTCAGCCCCAGCCAGTCAGACCTCTTCAAGGACATAGTGAACATGCTGCTGCACCACGACAGGTAAATGTGCACAGCTACTGTACTAATGGTACCACCGCCACTGGGTTTGATTCCCCATGTCCCGTCTAACTTTGCTGTGTCTGCGCTGCAGGTTCAAGGTGTTCGCAGACTATGAGGCATACATCAAATGCCAAGACAAAGTCAGCGCACTTTACAAGGTCTGTATGCATGCAAGGCATTCCTCATGTAATCTGTCAAGTAACATTGTGGCAGTGCTTCGTGGCCATGGCCCTAGAGCAGGGGTAGGCAACCCTGGTCCTGGAGAGCCGCAGCCCTTCATGTTTTAGATGTCTCCCTGCTCCAACACACCTGATTCTATTGAACAAAGTTAGAAGTGTGCCTGATAACGACCCATTCATTACAACCAGGTGTGTTGGAGCAGGGAGACATCTAAAACATGCAGGGATGCGGCTCTCCAGGACCAGGGTTGCCTACCCCTGCCCTAGAGACCATAATAATTAACATCAGGGTTGGAAAAGCTTAATTCAGTGTACTCAAGTAAAAGTAGGATATACCCACTGTAGCAAATTTGCAACATTTACTTTAAACTGTCTGTACTACATATTCCTGACAGAATTTAGACAACCATTACATTTCCCAAGCCCCCAGACTTTAAACTGTATAATTACAAAAATCCCTGATGTATTTGTGGGTGCTTCTTATTGCATATTGGATATGGCTCTGGCACTCACTAATCTTTTGGTTGCTCATATAGTCTCAGGGTGATAGATCTCTCTACTCTACTGTCTCATTTTAATGCACTATAACATGGATTACAATTTAAATTGTTAATAGTTAAATTAAGTAGGTTTTATTGTGCTGTATCAAACAGTTCCATGTCAATAACATTTTTAAGATGCATATTTTGATGTTATTAAATAATCAGTACCTAATTGTCTTTGGACTTTGTTCAAATAAAATTCATTATATTGGCAATGTAATTTAATGGTAATGACCCACAAAATCTTTTTTAAAAAATAATACATTTTCTTGATCAGGGGTTTGCTAAAAGCAGTTTTAAAAAGGAGAAAAACCTTCTAAATCATTCAAATTGATGCATAGGTTCCGGAGGGTTAAGTGTAGCTAGTCATATCAAAAGCATATCAAAAGTAATTATTTATTACATTTTAGTAAATTAAGTAAAAAAAAGAAGAAGAAAAAAAACCTGACTGAAAACAACTAGTATAGTGTTCACACCCACAATATCACTTGACAAACGCCTTACCATGATGACACACCTTTGTCTCTCTCTGTGAACAGGACCCTACGGCATGGACCAAGATGGTTATACACAACATTGCCGGCTGCGGAAAATTCTCCAGCGACCGCACCATTGCCCAGTATGCCAGGGAGATATGGGGAATGGAGCCCAGCCTGGAGAAGATCGGTGCCCCGGATGACCCCCGTTAAATCAGGATGGTCTCCAGCTCTCCTAGTTTATCTAGATTATGTCACGTGCTTCCATAGCTTCCATAACAAGACCTAAGCCCTATCGTTCTTTTTAATTGTGTAAAAAAAGTGTGGCAGTATTTTGGGGGGATTTTACTTCAGTCACTCCCAAGTCACCCATGCATTAATATTTATTAATCAAAAAAATATATATACTAATGTGTGCATAGCATAAAATCTGTATGCCTGCAATGCACCATCAATGTGTAGACTGAGTGTGCAACAGTGATTGATTCTGCCACTTTTGTAACCAACATGGCCAGGCCTATGAATCAGATATTTTCAGAAAACAAGAAAAATCCAATGATTTCAAATGTTGACAAGGTCCATGAGAGAGGATGCCAAGTGGCCTACTAAAGTATGTATGTCCGGTATCTTATGCATTCTCAAAGCACTGTGACGAGACTGGAGGAGGGCGATGTTGTCACGCTAACTCACCTTGGCACCCTAGATACTGCTAGCCTATATTTAATGAGAAGATCATGGAAAATCTGTAACTGAACTCTCAAACTGCTGTTTTGTCCTGAATGTACTGTATTATGTGTGTGTTATCACCGAAGGCTATGTGCCCCTCCCTGCATTACAGATGTGTGGACCTAAAATATGTATTTTGTTCAGCATGATTCTGTCATCCATTATACGTTGGTACGCAATGTTTCTTTTTACCTGTTAGATTAAAAAAAGCCAATGCCTATCTATTTTCTGTAACTAAACTTTGCTACTGAGCTGTATTACCCAAAACACTTTATTTATTTAGCTAAACCACGCTAGTTATGTATAACATCTTGATTGGTTTTGAATATACCATTAATGTATGTGCTCCTACTGAAACGATGTACTTAGAAAATCATAATCCATGTCAATGTCAATAAACTAATAGAAACACTTTACATTTTGATTGGTTACCTCCCTGTCCGTTTTGGCGTCTTATATCAACAAGGTAGGAGGAATTTGGAAGAAGCTAACAAGTAGGCGTAGCCTTACATGGCAATACACATAAACTAATTTAGTAAACATTAGACCACTTTAAAATAAAAATAACGTAATCTAACCTGTGACGTTTTGACAGTAGCAGCCAATCAGCGCGTTCTGTACCATCTAGTCACGTGACCATGGGTGCTTTTCCCCCATTTGCAATGCATTGTTTGATCATTTGATATAGCCCACTGTAGATTATATCTAAATACGGTTTAGGCCTAGGCCTGCTATGAATGCGAGCGACCTGGCACAATGAATTCTCAGTTGGCAAGAAACAAAAACACGTTGTGTCCTATGAAAAAGCCGACGGGATGCGGTATTTCTTTGTCTTTACAGGATGAGCTCGTTGCAACAATACATGGAGCATTCGAGGTAGCTGTGGATATTGCCGTTTTGGAGGTCACCAAACTGGTAAGTCAAGCAATGGGAGATCTTCGCGATCAGATGAAGGGCACCCAGAGGGAAAACGAGTCCCTTAAACAACGCTTGCAGAGAGCAGAGGATAAGCTGGACAGTGTTCGCAGCGCCATGGGCGAAAGTCAGAATTGTTCCCTGAAGCCTCAAGTGACTGCCACCATTCGGACAGAAGAAGAAACTCAAGCAAGTAGCCTCTATGTGTCAACAACTAGTTACCAAAGCACAGATCACACGGAGCTTGTCCAAAATGTTATATTGTCGCCAGAGACAGACAAACGTAACCGATGTGTTGGTAAAAAATGTGACAATGGACGGGTACTTAATGACTTCTCTGACCCAGTCTCCAAGCAGCCATATTGTGACCATCAACCAAACACAGGTGGGCCCATGTAACTGTAAATGCTAGTGTTATATTGTGTTTGTATGTTTTATTGGCCCCTCTTATCAATGCCTCAGTATGACCC
Source organism: Forbesichthys papilliferus (assembly GCA_025399855.1). Lineage (NCBI taxonomy): Eukaryota > Metazoa > Chordata > Actinopteri > Percopsiformes > Amblyopsidae > Forbesichthys > Forbesichthys papilliferus. The sequence continues at coordinate 12,395 of JAODOY010039135.1, forward strand.
CTGCGATTAACACGTTTTAATTTCTGTCTTGCAGAGTCTAATGAATGTGCTGCCGTCTTATGCATACCAAAGGCTGAGAGCCCAGAGCAGCCATGTCAAGAAACTGTCGCCCCGCACAATAACTCTTCGCCCCTTAATGGTGGGGTGGAGATGTGCGCGTCAGACCCAATAAAAATAAAATTGGAAGACTTGGGTCCCGATTGCTGCTTTGAGTCGATGAGCGCCGGCGGAGACAGTCTGTTTCTAGTTCAGTCCAAAATTATGGCGCAGTGGAAGCCTGAACTGGCCGACGTCCACAACCAAGACCCGCATGCCTTGCTTTCTGACACCAGTCTTGCTGCTGGTAAGAATAAAACCTGACACCCTGAATGATGAATCACGACTAGTGTTGGGCAAGTTACTCAGGAATTGTAATGCGTGTCTAGTTGCCTACTCCTTCAAAAAGTTATATTACTTATTGCTGGGTATTAAAAGTAATTAGTTACATTACTATATTACTTCCACAATCACTACCCTGCCTCACCCATCCAAAAAATGCCAACCTGTGTAGCCAGCTAATTTTAGAACTGAATCCTCTTTATTGGAACAATAATGAACCTTAGGAGTCAACAATCAGCCAAAGTGAAAACATTGCAGCCTCTCAACCCAGATGATTGACAGGTCGGTTCAATTAGCCAACTCTAAGTTGGGACCAGAAAAATAATAAAGGCACATCTTCATTTGATGGAAGTCCGGGGGGGGGGGGGGGCTTGTTCTTGCATGTACTGCAGTATTTGTACTTAAAAAAAGCTATATTACAGTGACTAGTAACTAGTTACTGCCCGACACTGATCACGACATCTACTAGCTGTCCCTATAGACGACCAAGGGCAGTTATTTCTTAAAGGTGGCGGTCAGTAGTCATTGTGGAGAAAGCTTGTTGATATTTGATCTCAAAACAGAAACACCTCTCCCTTCAATGTCATAGGGTGCTCCCTCAAAAGCTCCGCCATACACATTAAAAACATCGCTAAGGCCTAGGATATTGTTGTTGTGTGCGGTCTGTTTGTGTCCTCTTTACAGGACCAGGACTGCGTACAAAAAACACATCATGAATTTGACTACTTGTAGCTTACAATCTATACACTATCCGACTAGACATTTAACAGGGTAATATTTGTCTGTGATTACTCTTGTGGTTGAAGCCAGCGTTACAACAACATGGTTAGTGTTTCAACCATGTACCAAGAGTGCTTGGCCCTTAGCCAGGAGTGGGTGTTGTTGCACACACACAAAAATAATACTTTGATTTGAAAAGGAGTTCAGGTGTCTTAGTGGGTGGGTGGGTTAAAACTCAGTTGAGTGTCCTTTCACATAAGTGTCAAACAACAATCTGTTTATGTCATCCTCCAGACATGACCGACGGCCCTCTGTATTCCAACGACCGCCCGTCCCTCTCCTCGGGGTTCTGCAACCCGTCCCCCTCAGGAGAGCCGGGCCCCGCACCTGTCCCCCAGCAACAGCTTCCAGGAGCCAGTTCCAGAAGCAGCCATTCCCCGGACCAGCCGCCCGGTGTCCCCAACACCTGCAAGGTGTGCGGCCAGAGCTTCCAGCTGCCCAGCCTGCTGCGCCGGCACCACAGCCAGTGTCAGCAGAGGCTCCGGCAGGGCTGGAGGCCGGCGGCGGCGGGGGTGGGTGTCGGCGAGAGGGCCAGGTTCCCGCTGTACGCCCCCGGCTGCAGCCCCTTCCGCTGCACGGAGTGCGACCGTGACTTCAATCGCCTGGAGAACCTGAAGACCCACCTGCGCATCCACACCGGCGAGAGGCCCTATGTCTGCTCCGTGTGCTCCAAGCGCTTCCGTCACTCGGGGGCGCTCACGCGGCACTTCCGCATCCACACGGGGGAGAAGCCCTATGTGTGCGGACAGTGCGGGAAGACCTTTCGCAACTGCGGAGGGCTCAAGTTCCACCAGCGCTCCCATAGTAGACAGTGAGAGCGGGCAGCTGCAGCAGCTGGTGACAGAAAAAAAGGGACTGGCTTTGTTCAATGAACAGTTACTCCAACTGCGGTACGTGTGCCCCTAGGGGTACTAACGAGTTACTACAGGGAGTATTTTAGAAACATTATGTAAATAATGCAATTTTCTAATAATAATGGAAACATTATGGGTAATAATGGATGCAGAACATATATATTTTTTGGAAATAAATTTGGACCTGTGCTTCTGGAGCCATTATTATTAGTGTTATCACAGATTTGGTTGAGGGATGTAAACTCAATAACTTAAGTCTGTGTAATAAAGTATTTTATTTCAGTTTTTTTCTAGAATGACATGATTAATACAATCTGTTAACATGTGAGAATGCTGTTATACTGGGGCTCCCACACGCTTTACACAATAGCATTTGAAATAATTGTTAGTGTTTTAATTTGACTTTCCAAGCTCCACTAAAACCAACCACTTCACAAGAGGCCCTATGGTTTTGCTGGAATATAAAACTAGCCTGGCTCCATCCGACTATCGCTCTCAGATACATTTTTGTTGAAATTATAGTCTGGAAACCCTGTTTGCATTAGCGTTTCACACCCATCCTGCTGGCAGTCCAGTCAGGATGGGTTTTAGAGATGACGTTGAAGTCAGGTGTGTTTCCAAGTGGCGATAGAGTTAAATGAAGTAATGCAAGCCTTTAGCATTGCCAATTGGTTAAACGCTGTCCAATAGTTTGAAGTGAGCAGAGGTCTGCGCCCAGTAAGAGGGAAAGCCTGCGAACACTTCCCAATGGAGCTTGGGTAGAGTTACACCAGGAGGCGAAAATGAAACATCATGCCTTTCAAAAACAAACCGCAGTTGCATCCTGTGATAGGATTGGGGTTCCTATATGCCAAGTTATCCTATGCATCTTAAACTATGAGCCAAATAGCATAATAATGTGTTTTTAAAGACATATGCGGTAGCATGGCAACGGTGTGCATTTAACCGACAGTAAGAACATGGCTGGTGTGAGTCAATGGAATCTAATCGATGTTCTCACCTTCCTCTGCTTCTGCCCTTCACTACACAAGAGGCTCCCGCAGTGCAGAGTAAAATGTCCCCCATCCCACCACGCCTACTCAGTAAACACACACACACACATTGTCTATCAGCTGTGGGGGGTGGGCAGTGTCACTTATGTGTACCTATTTTACATGTTCTAGCTCATTCTCTGGCTGTTACCCAGGCAACGGAATATGGACAATATATAAATAAACCTACATTTAGGCTATAAACATGTGAAACAACAGTGAATCTGGTTGAGGATGTGATCTGGAACATTTTGCATGCTACATGGGTAAATCAATGTCTAAATACAACCCCCCCCCCCCTGCATGTGTAAAATCAATATTCATATAATACGGGCTATGCTTTCTGCAAACCCAGGATCCGTGATTTGTTAACGTCAGACCAATACTACAATCTACTACATAGCCATTTTCACCACAATGTGCACCACAACGGTTAGTATGTTGAATTAGTCATATCATTTATGTTCTGTGCACATTCATTTTGTTATGATTGCACAGTTAATCTTACTCTTCAGCTGTGATTTGAGTGTTGTGTTGCGTAAATAAATGCAAACCTTGTGACTAGTGTCTAAATATAGCTAGACAAAACCAGTTTTTTTCTTAATGTCAACTGGGTAGGTTGGATATACATACATAAAACAGGCCATAATACAGGTGCATCTCAATTAATGAGAATAGTGTAGAGAAGTTGGGTAATTTAAATAATTCAATTGACATTGTGAAACTCATATCGTGGATTAATTACAAAGTGAAATAGTTCAAGCCTCTATTTGTTTTAATCTAGATGATTACGGTTTACAGCTCATAACCCCCCCACCCCCACCCCCCCAATTGTAATATTGTGAAGTGAATAGTGAAATATTGTAGAGTCAAGATGTTGGTATCTAATCAGCTAATTAACTCAAAACAAAGGTTTCCAGAGCCTTTAAATGGTCTCTCAGACCAGTTCAGTAGGCTTCACAACAATGGGAAAGACTGCTGACTTGACACTTGTCATCAACACCCTCCACAAGGAGGGAAAACCTCAAAAGATCATTGCTAAAGAAGATGGCTGTTCACAGAGTGCTGTATTTATTGAAATGAAAATATTTAAATGTATTGAGATGCACCTTTATGCCTTACAAACAGGACTGGACAGATCTGGCTGCACACATTTCTTAACTATTATTAATATACTGTAAACCACTTTAGCTATAACTTCAGGACTGGTTCCATCAAAGCTTAGATGCTAACACTTTTAGGATTTATGATCAAATACATTGGAATCAGCTTCTTCAAAGCAATCACCTAACTCGTACTGAAAAATGGTTCTAAGCAAGTAGCTACACTATATTTTTTGTTTCCACCAAAACTTTTTTCAAAACAATGTCCATTTATATTTTGTCTGACATGGTGAAGTTGGCATTAGAGTGATCCATTATGCCTAGTCAACTATTTGGTACATGCTTGCGTTTGTCATTGTGTCTTCTGCTTCTCCCATTGTTCTGGTGTAAGTGTCTTTTGTTCAAACGCGTGGATCTCCTTTAGCTCCTCAGTTAAACAGGTATTGACCATCCTGATAAACCAGCAGTAAAAAAATTATACATATGCATTTGTGTTTAAAGTTTAAACAATGTACGATATATTCCTGCTACAGTTTATATTAATACTACACCTGTGTCTCTGTAAAAGCGGTTTGCCCTCAAACTGGGGTGACACGATTAGAACTTTGAAGCTTGCAGCACATCTGTTGGGTGATGTATCTTCAACTTCCTAAGGAAAACAGGTAACAGATTGTCTAATTCAGAATACTCGTATCCATAACGTTGAAAGTTAGAATATAACATTGTTTATACTTCATATTTTGGCCAGATGTTGTGTTAACATGTATGTGAAACCTTATGTAACCAAATGTATTATGGTCAGGAAAAGTTGTTTATGTTTTTCCAGACGAGACATTGTTATTCTGCTAATAATTTAGCATTTAGTGTGACGATCATTAGCTGTCATCATCAGGGCTGACCTTTATGTGTAATATGCTGTATTGTCATGTGCGTTATAATGTATAGCATTGGTATGCCATACAATGAACAATAACACGTGTTTCAACAACATACCACATACACTGCTCCGAGTTCCTTGGTGAGCTTATCACGAATGTTATCAGTTGTTACAGACATACTAATAAAGTAATAAAGTACGCTTTACTGCAATTTATCGAGTGTACCGGTGAGATTGGGTTATGATATGTTGATATGATATGTTATAGGTTATGATGACCGCATTGCATGAAGCATAACATACACCACTGGACGATTTTCCGGTATGCGATGGGCTGAATTCACTTCCATCAGGAAATGTGTGGAGCATGTCCAATGGAATAATACTTCAGACAATATCAACCAATTGGGTGCACTCTTTAGGAAACGGGGGCAGTACCTTTTCCTTTGAAACGGCAAATTAAATGTTAGAATCCAGTGGCCTTAAAACACGAAGAACTCAAATATTGTGCCTCAATAAAAATAACACAAGAAACCCTTGTCGTTAAATAAAAGTTTATTTTATACACATTATTAATAACGCATTGTATTTATCACATGCATTTAACATATTTTTTGGGGAATAGTATTTAATACTACAGCACATCGTAGATTTTTGACAAACATATATATCAGGCATAGTAATAAACGTCTTTTTGGTTGGATCACTGTTTTTGTTGATTTTCACTGGCGTTAAGCTAACAGTAGTGTTGTAGCTGCAGCTAGACGTGTGCGCATTCAATGAATTGTCTGTTTTTATTTATTTGTATGTATCGTACATTTGTTTGCGCAAATATAACAATGTTAACAGTGATCTAATGAGGTGGGTTACCACATGTGACTTTTTCCGCACACATGGTTACGTCACATACCTTATTAACAGTTCATTTTCTGCACAATGGTAGTGGAGGTAGAAAACTTCTTCGGTGTATACATGTTGTACTGCACCAATCCTAAATTTAAAGGTCGAATCTACATTGGGTTTACTGTCAATCCAGAGCGCCGGATTGGCCAACACAATGCTGGTCGACACAAAGGGGGTGCAAAGCGGACAAGTGGAAGAGGTCCATGGTATGACCTTTACCGGTAACTACAGCACATTCATTATGATAAATGAATGCTTCTTTGTAATTAACATTAAGTATTTGATGTTTTCAGGGAGATGGTTCTCATAATCCATGGCTTTCCTTCAGATATTGCTGCCTTAAGGGTAAGTATGATAATTACCTACCTATTATCAAGAGGTACCGTAAACGAACTGGATTCAGTAGCCTGTAACCAGGCATTGTATCCAAAAGTGAACCATAACAGCTCTACGCTATGGGAATAGGAAATATTAGTAATATCAGCTGGTTTATTGCAAGTACAAATACTACACACTGGCAACCATTAATGTAATGTAATTAATGTATGTCAGTGAATCAGCTAAGCCATATATCTATGTGTCCGTCACAGTTTGAATGGGCGTGGCAGCATCCTCACTCCTCCAGGCGCCTATATCACGTCTGCCGGCGTGCCCGGAGAGAGTCGAGCTTGCAGTTCCACTGGCGCGTCGTCTCGCACATGTTGCGTGTGCCGCCCTGGAGCCGTCTGCCGCTGACGGCCCGCTGGCTCAAGCAGGAGTACAGGATGGACTTTGAGCCGACGCTCCGGCCGCCGCTACATGTCCCCATTACGTTCGGAGGTGTCCGGGCCAAGAAGATGCCCAAACCGACGCGGTCTGCAGAGGGGACGCAGGACAATAACGGCACAGAGAGATGCATGCTGTGCAAAGGGACTGTGACGGTGGGTATATGCAGACGGTTCTTCCTGTTATTCATTGTTACTTTCTATTTGACTTGTTTCTAGTCCCGTACTGTATAGATTACAGGTCCACTCCTGTCACAGCTCACTGTTTTAATATTTTGAAGAACTATTGTCCATTATTGACAGTGCTTTTTTAACCTTCCATTCACTCAAAGCTCTTTATCAGGGATCTCTGTCTGTCTGTTATTATAATATTATGACCACCTGCCTAATTTTGTGTAGGTCCCCCTTTTGCCACCAAAACAGCCCTGAGCTGTGGACAAATTGACTCCACTTAGACCTTTGAAGGTGTGCCGTGGTATCTGGCAATAAGACTTAAGCAGCAGATCCTTAAAGTCCTGTAAGTTGCAAGGTGGGGCTTCCATGGATCGGACATGTCCAGCACATCCCACAGATGCTTGATTGGATTGAGATCTAGGGCGTTTGGAGACCAAGTCAACACTTTGAACTTGTGTTCCTCAAACCATTCTTCAACCATTTTGCTTTGTGGCAGGGTGCATTATCCTGCTGAAAGAGGTTTTAATGCCATCAGGGAATACTGTTTCCATGACAGGGTGTACATTTTCTGCAACAATGCAAGTGGGAAGTAACATCCATATGAATGGCAGGACCCAAGGTTTCCCAGCAGAACATTTACCTAAGCATCACACTGCCTCCGCCAGCTTGCCCTCTTCCCATAATACATCTTGGTGCCATGTGTTCCAGGTAAGAGACGCACACTCACCCGGCCATCCACGTGATGTAAAATAAAAAAAAATGATTCAGACCAGGCCACCTTCTTCCATTGCTCCGTGGGACAGTTCTGAAGCTCACTTGCCCAATGTCCACCAGGGCAGGGGCAGGGGCAGGGGCAGGGGCACCTCGGTAGGGTGCCCCTGCGGCTACGCAGCCCCATACTCAACGAACTGCAATGCGCTGTGTGTTCTGACACCTTTCTATCGGGACCAGCGTGAACCGTTTCATCTACTAGCTTCAGTAGCTCGTCTGTTGGCTCGGACCACACGGGCCGGCCTTCGCTCCCCACGTGCACCAACGAGCCTTTCTTGGCCGTCCATAACACTGTCGCCGGTTCACTGCTTTTCCTTCGTCGGACCACTTTTGATAGGTACTGACTGCAGACCGGGAACACACCCCACAAGAGCTGCAGTTTGGAGATGCTCCCCTGCAGTCGTCTAGCCATCGCAATTTAGCCCTGCGAAAGTTGCTCAGATCCTTACTCTGGCCCATTATTCCTGCTTCTAACACATGACCTTTGAGGACAAATTGTTCACTTGCTGCCTAATATATCCCACCCACTGACAGGTGCCATGATAACAACATTATCA
>JAODOY010039146.1:0-20585 GCA_025399855.1 Forbesichthys papilliferus
AGTTTGATAATTGTGTATGTATGTGTCTGATATAATGTATTTGTTTGTGCGTGCAATTACAGGCAGTCCCTTGTCAGTCAAAGCATGGGCTTTAATGCTAGCACCCTGAAGTCTCTCAATATCACCATCACCACCCCAGGCAAGCCACTTAATTTCAGCGTAGCACAATGTGTTTCAGTATCCCTCAATCACGCTGTGTGGTTATTCAGTGAAAAGTACCATTCTATTTCAACAATATGCCATGTATATATAAATTGGGAATGTTCTTGTTTAAAACAATGATTTTACCTTTTTTTTTTGTTTTATATTTGTCTTTTGATGATATTTTGTAATGATTTATATTTCCTTTTATTGCGATGTAGTATGATACAGAACCTTTCTAATGTGACACTGTCTCTCTTAAAGGAGCTCTAGATAGGATTAAAGAGCTATACAATTGTGTAATTTCTTACAAATGCCATCAGTTATCAGCGAGTCAAGTGCTATGTGAGAATACATATATGTGCTTTGTTTGGCAGCTACACAAAATAATTCTTCTTGAATTGTTACTTTTTGTCCTGGTGTGTCCGGGTTGGTCTGGTGAATCTACCTGGCCTGTCAATCACATGAAATTGTGTACACAGCTAGAATAGTTTTGTAAATGGGCTTTGCAATGGCAGACCAATGGGTTCTTACGCTCCTCCTGTTGCTAGTTCTCATCTTTCAGCAGCTGTCACCTGTCAATCTCTCCGCACGTATATTCATGTTTTTCTTTTCTATACAGCAGCTACCAATGTGACGGTAAGGCAGCTGCTACGGAATGAGACAGCTTTCCTCCAGGAGGCTAATCAGCATATGAGCTTGGACCTCCGTGATCTCAGCGTGCTCACAGAGACCACCCTGCCAAAAAACAACTTAGAGGTGAGGCGGGCGCACGCACCAGCGCACACGCTCGCACGCAGATGCACGCGCACGCAATCGCAAACGCCGATGTGCTCTTTTCTCACGAGTGTGATAAAGTGATAAAGTGATTAGAATCTAAAATGTTAAATATACAGTAATATTGGCACCATCCCTTCGCTGTTTGTTTATAATAGCAACTCCTTTAGTGCCATTATCATTTCAAAACATTTGACCGACTAGTCTAGACTGCATGCGTGTCAAGTGACTCAGTGATTTCTATTTTTATTTTGGCCTGACACAGATCCTGTCCTGGCTGATCAACCTGCAACATTGCAATGACTCATCGGCCCTGGACAACCAGACACAGGAGGCCACCTTCGTGACCGTGTGTTCCATGAGCTTACAAGATCGGTACAGCTTAATGCTGCTGCTGGCCAAACATGTCGACACCAAGCAGCTCATCTACTCTGTAAGGCTAGCTGCACGACACTCTACGCCATCAATTATTCCTTAGACAAATGACAGTTATAGTCTTCTACAATGACACCTGGGATTGTCACAGTCCGTCAGGCGATAACGCGCATGTATAGATTGCTCAGTGCCTCATGTCTCTTGTGTTCACTTTGCGGTGTTGACTAGATGCACACATCCCATCTAGATATAACGTTAGTGAAACAAATACGCTGTGCTGGGAAATGGATGATTTTGTTGCGCCATTATATGTTTACTGCCATTGCTCTTAGGGTACTGATGGTACTTTTATTGTGATGCAGCTGTTATGCTCGTGTATGGTCGGAGTATAATGTTACTACCCTGTATAACTTTATTATAGAGATAACAGATATGACTATGTTCCTGGCCAATATATTTGAACAGGACTGCTCTCTTAGAACAAAGGTTTAAAAGCCAACGACAGGCAAAGATGGCACGTGTCTGTCCATTCCTCTCCCTAGGTGATGCTGTCTGAAGACATGCAGACAGCTTTGGCTGCCATGCTCCAGATCACAGAGCACCTCACGGACATGATGAGCAAACTGGCGCCCTCCATAAGCTACCTGCAGACCTACCTGCTCTCCGTCAAGGACCTCAACCTGATGGCCAACACCGAGTTCCGCGGCGTAAGTCCCCCAACCACACGGCCTCGGTTGACGTTCAACCTCCGCATCCTTTTACTGCACACACAGGAACCGAGAGACAAATGGCTGTGTGCATCCGCGTAACAGTAACTGCCACTATTCTGTGGTCACGCTATCGGCCGGGACGCTAACAGTTCAGGACGCTAACGGTCACCATGTTAACGCGGCAGCCGTCCGTTTGTTGACGCAGGTGGTGAAACAGCAGAGGTCCAGCATGTCTACCCGAGCCTCGTTTACCACGCTGGCTAAAGCCGTGTGCAGCAACGGCATCATGGCTCTCTTCGGCATCACCCAGCTGCCCACGCCGTTGGAGAGCCCCTCCTTGGCCGATCATCACGAAAGGGAGAAGATGATGAAGACATTCAAGATACCAACCGACGCAAGTAAGTGTGTTCAAGTGCGGCCCGTAGACGACGGCTTGGCTTTGTATTGAATTTATGTATTTCATTGTATTGCTGACCAGATAGATTTCCTGTTATTTTCTGTTGCATGTAATAACAACAGTTGCTAGGAAAGTAATGTATAAATACGGCCAGTAGCGCATGTATGGGTCAGATCTAGCATACACCTAACAACGTAAAAATACACTTCTCAAATGGACCAGTCATTAGATTAGTTCAGAAAGTAAAAACCCACCACGTATTTCCACCAAATATCACTCCAGCAATGGAACAGGAACCATTAGTGGGTGGAGCATTGAGCTCTGTTCACCTCAATACAAGAACGAGGACCAGATCTAGCTGTTGCACCGTTGTTTTTTGTCTGATGCCTCCTCCTCATTCTCCCGGCCAGGTCCATTCTGTATGAGCATGTACCTGGATATGGTCAACACCACGGGCGGAGCCATTGCCTGGGCCTTCCTCAAGCCCATGCTGATGGGCCAGGTTCTGTACAGCCCCGACACCCCGGTTACCAGGGCGATCATGGAGCTGGTACACATACACTCCCCCCCTACACTTTGAGGATGACTAAGCCCCTCCCCTCCCCATCCCACCTAAATTCACCTTTAAAACTGTGTTCCAGGCAAACCACACCCTGCAGCAGTTTGCCGACCTGAAGAGGAACTCTGAGGACTGGATTGAATCCTCCAACTTTGTCATGAATGCCTCCAAGCTGCTCACCAACACTCTGCCAATGCTGCAGGTAGGATTGGCACATTATGTGTGTTTTTACCAATCCTCACAACTCAGAAAACCTACTGTAAAACAATGGAGATGTGCACACCATAGTGGCATTTGTCCAGCAGAATGTTAATGTTGCACAACGTCTCTTTATCAACCTCAACTGCTCCCCTACCCCCGGGGCAGAATTCCCTCAGCAACGCCTTTGTGAAGAAGTTCATTGAGATGCAGACAGACATCGATGTCAGCATGATGGAAGAGACTCTCAGAAGCTTTAGTAAGTTTTGCGTTTGAAGGTCTTTCTTTTGAAAGCACATTCACAGGTGCAACCCTCACAGCCTTTTTACCAAGCTGTTGGCTGTAGCGTATCTAGAATATCACTAAATCATGTGCCATTGCAGCTTCACAAGACACATTTGAAACTGCCCCAGTGTTCCTCAGATTATGCACTGTAGTTTTTTTGAGTGCACTAAAACTACATTATTGTGTATGTCGGTTTACTATACTATTTATATCATCTTTGTCAAATGCATATTACATTGAAATGTGTTGTGCACTCGCTTCATTATTTTTTCTACAGAGAGTGAGGACTGCTGCCGAAATAGCCTAGGCTGTTTTCTCTGTTTTTTATTGTATTTTATTTTATATGACACTGTCGAAACAAACAAACCAGTGTAACAGTAATATACATTTGCTTGTAGATGAAAGAAAGTACCCTTCCATTAATCTAAAAACCAAGAGCTCGTATCTATTTTAGAGTGCACTGCTATTTCATGTTGATGTTTTATTTACTAATGCTTTTCTGTTTAAGCTAACATGTCGGCCATGCTGGAGAAAAACAAAAATGTCCTAAACCAGATAACCACCTTGTCCACCTTGATGGTGAACATTTCTTCCTGCATCCGGTTCGGCCGGTACCGTGGCTTCAATTCGTCCGACGAGCTCAACTCTGTGGCCCAGGACCTGGCCAAAGACCGCAACCTCTACGCAAGTGAGTAGATGCGGGGTTTCGAAACATAATGCAGTCCTCGCAGTAGCAGATAACAGTAATGCATCTTGTTCAAGGATACTTACAGGTACACCAGGCATGTTAAAAATTGAACCCAGGAACTCCCTAACCACTAAGATATCTTGTCTAATGTAACAACAGGCTACAACTTGTAGGGTGTGTGCATTGTACACTAGGACTTTACTACATAACAGGTGGTTCTATAGTTTGTGTCACAGTTGAAACTGGAGGATAATGTCAAGTTAGATTTCCCAACTTGACACACCAGATGGTTTGTTACACACAATCAGCTGCCCATCGAAGCTGTATTGAAAAGGGTAGGCACATAAAAAATAACTTGGCAGGTGATTTGATGAGCCATCTGCCATTGCATTATCTACGTTAACCTCTTTAGGAACCGCCATTGTTGTGTACGAGTTGCTCGTGATACCGTAACACCTAAACCACTGCGTAGCCACCAGTGTGATGCGTATTGACCAGGCGGAATGATTTCAAGCTGCTGTATATCCAAGCTGCTGACTCTCCAGGTGAAGTCAAGCTCGCCAGATCAGTATGTTCTCATGACGCTAAGTCTGTTCTCTCTCTCTCTCTCTCTCTCTCTCTCTCTCTCTCTCTCTCTCTCTCTCTCTCTCTCTCTCTCTCAAAGGCGTCATCTTCGACCTTCCCAGCGACCAGGGCGGTAAGGGAAGCTCCAGCCCGCTGCCTCCCAAGATCAGCTACACCATCCGCATGCACATGGACAACCTCATGCGCACGGACCGGGTGCGAGCACCCTACTTCGTGAAGGACCCGCACATCTCCGCCAGGCAGACCCTGCGCTACAACCGAGGCTTCGTCTACCTGCAGGAGAGCGTGGACAGGGCCATCATCCAGATCCAGACGGGACAGAGCATGTCAGGGCCCGCCGTGCAGCTCCAACCCTTCCCCTACCCCTGCCACCTACGGGACGAGTGAGTTAGCACGCACCAATGAAGTGCTGGCCAGGCAGAGGAATTAACATGTGTAGTAATGCCTGTCTGCTCGGATACCTTAACGCTCTCTTCGGTATGTCATGTATTTGTTTTGCTTTTTAGCCAAACAAATCTAACAATGCAGTAAGATGGTGTAAACAAAAGAAACCCACGTTAATCGTTCCCAACAATAGTTGCCTGGTTTAGCTTACACATAGCTTTACCGTACTGTTTAGAAACACACACACAACAATGCATGTGCAGAGATGTACATAGGGACAAACGCAAGCAGTGCACTTTATGTAGACGTACAGAAAAGTGGCAGTAGCCACTTGCCCAAATACACATGCACATAATGGCAGCGATGTAGAACAATGCATTATCTCATTATCTGCTTGCCTTTGATGTGTTCAAGTGGTTAGAAACAAAACACATTTATTTATATGAGAATTGACCATGTGGCAGAATACCTTGACTAGCCATGCACGCAGGCACGCATAGTGCGCATGCACACGCCCACATTATTTCCACATAGCCTGACATTAGTTGGGCCTAATAAACCATAAAGGCATAAGCAAACAGCAGTATCGCGTGTTGTTTCTCATGAATTATGCTGCAGTGCAACGCCTATCTTTGCACTGCTTCTGGAGACAGTGCTCATATCTCAAGGAAAGCTAGCGCAATTGCCTGAGTTGTTCACACGTCTTTTTACTAATATGAAGACTTAATGCAGATGTATACTGTATATATGCTGTATGTAAACACAGTGACAGCCCCCCCTAGAGCCTAGACCACCACATTATTGCCCACAGGTTAAAACCAGCGGACAACTCAGCTTTAGCTAAGAGTAAATAAGGACATAGTGGTGTTGATAGTTAATCAGCTGTAGCCTGACAGCATACACAATAGATATGGTTTAATTTAATTGATTTACCAATAGTATGCCAAGATACTAGACAATACAATTATATACTGCCAAAACAGAAGACAAAATAACCATAAACACATATACTATGATACATACTTGTGTCAGTGTGCACATACAATAAATAATCAACTGACCCATACAATATGCTGCAAGCTGCTACAAGTCTACATACAGGAGCTATTATGTAAGTAGAAGAAGAAGTACATTCCTTACATGAGCTTTAGTGTAGTTGACTAGATGCAACAAAAAAAACAAGAAAAAAAACATGGGCACCCCAGAATGGAGAACACTTTCACAATGTCTCTAGGGAGAGATAGCTTAAAATATCACAAAAAACAAAACAAAAACAATATCATTGAAGACCTTCTGGATTTAAATGCATAATTAGAGTATGTTTATAATTCTTTGTCAGATAACTGTCACCTACCTCCAATAAAACCCTCAGGTACCTGGAAGCCATTTCCTACGTCTTCCCGCTGATGCTGATGATAGCCTGGGTGCTGTTTGTGGCCGAGTTTGTGAAGAAGCTGGTCTATGAGCGAGAGCTGAGACTGCATGAGGTGAGTGAGGCAGAACAGATAGACGCATCACACGTGATTTACTACTATATAACGGGTTTGATATACAGTGCTGTCTGCAGGCCTGCCAGTGAGGGAGCCTTGACAACCAGTCAGTAGTGTTGTTAACGCATGCTAATGCACATACCTTAAATGGAACATTGGAATTAGATACAACTGTAACTTGCTGCTGAAAGGAGCTTTATTTGAGTGTAGAATGTATTTGTTTAGAGAATACATTACATTATTATATAGTATAATATAATATATATAATGTATATATATCATTTATTTATTTTATGTTCGACAACATTTGGGAAACAGGGTGAACCCATTGCACCCAATGACCATATGAAAGCCTAATAGTATTCAGATGATGTCAACATGGTGCTTGTATGTTGTTTATTGTCCTCAAGGACACACACACAATACAAGTTACAAGGCCGCGGTGTCACTCTGAGAGAGGCCAACAGCGGCTTTAAGCCACGGGAGCAGAGCATTAGCCGTCGTCATGGCTTCTTCCCCTCTGTCTCCTACAGTACATGAAGATGATGGGGGTGAACCCGCTCAGCCACTTCTTTGCCTGGTTCCTGGAGAGCGCAGCCTACCTGGTGTTCACCGTTTCCGTGCTGACGCTGGTTCTCAAGTTCGGCCGCATCCTGCCCAAGAGCGACGGCTTCCTGCTCTTCCTCTACCTGTGCGATTACAGCCTGAGCATCGTGGCCATCAGCTACATGATCAGCTCCTTCTTCAACAAGACGTACATCGCTGGCCTGAGCGGCAGCCTTCTGTACGTCCTTTGTTTTTTCCCCTTCATCGTCGTCATAGCGATGGAGTCTGAGCTCTCCTTCTCCATGAAGAACGCACTGGTGAGGAGTGTTTACTTTCAAATGTGTTTTGGGTAAATATCAGGGACTTATAGCCTATAATAATAATTTAATTAATACATTGTAACAGATCACATGAATCAGTTCTCGAGGTGCAGACCTTCGATGAGTGCAGCGTTTTAGGCGGCAGCAATGCCTTTTCAAAGTCTAGTTGGATATGATCATATGGTAATTCTGGGCTAGAACCATGAGTATTTCCAATGGATCATCTGAGTAGGTCATCCACTGCAGGCATAACACATGGCACGCAGGAACATCTGTGGTGTGATGAGGTTGGTACAAGTGTACCACATGTGAAGTGGTGTAGTTCATCGGCCCAAAAAATCCCACAATAATCTTCTCGTAAATATACAACATTAATCTTAGAAGATTACCCCTCTCATCCAGGTTCATAATGTTCTATATCTTTTTTTTTTACCCACAATGGCCCAAATATGTTGTTGTATAAATCCCACATGCTAACAGATAACTTATCTATTTAAGTAAATTTAAGGTAAGTGATCGCTGTACTGGACTACACAGTGGTATTGGAAAATGAACATGATAATTGATGTTACTCTTTATACCAAGTAACTCAGGTATAGAGGTCCCTTCATCTCTCACCAATATGTCTGTGCTTTCTCTTTTCCAAACAGGGATTGATTTCCCCCACAGCTTTCAGCTATGCCAGCCAGTACATATCACGCTACGAAGCGCAGGGAGAAGGTATGCTAACACGCCACTAGTCAAACACCATAGCGTTGCTGTTGCCTTAGAGACTAGGTATGAAGGACTCTTAAAGCACCGTGTTTACACAATCGAGTTTCCCTTTGACGGGTGCATTTCCATTGAGAATTGTTAATGTCGCATAGAAACCTGGACAAAGATTAAGAAACAGCAGATGCTCCTTCTAACATGCTTTTATTCGTGGTTCCTTTAGGCATCCAGTGGAGCAACGTGTACATGTCCCCAGTAGCCAATGACACGACCTCGTTTGGCTGTATGTGTTGGCTGATGTTACTTGACTCAATGCTCTACTTCCTTATCGGAGCATACATCCGGAAGGTCTTCCCAGGTAAACTTGCAGTGCAGCCACCAGGCCTTCTGCCTCCATGTCGGTGTTGTCTGCCCTGTGTTTCCTTACAGCAGTTAAAGATATTGCATGCTTTACCACTGCTGGAGCCAGTAGTAGTATTCAAGCATTTAAAGAGTTTCCCCTTCCCCCGCAGGAAATTACGGCATCCCATCACCGTGGTACTTCCCAGTGACACCTTCCTTCTGGACCAGTCTGTGTGGCTGCCGCTCTAAGCAGCCCAGCAAAGTGGGCAGAGGACTTCTCTTTGCTAACATCATGCAGAAGAAACAGCCCGTCTTCTCCGGTGACGACAAGGGAAAAGGTACGGAAACATCAGTCACCTTCTCCCACAGCGTGTGGGAGCTCCCTGCTTCCTGAATTACCGTGGCACCATTTCCACTGGTTAAGGTGGCGAGTATATATACTCTCCTGGGGCCTTCTGCTTTCTGTTGTCTCTTTTTATGTCTGAATGTGTGGGTTTCTGTCTCCATGTCACCTTGTTCTTCTTAGGCCAGAACACTTTCACCTCCCAAACAGAGGAGGAGCTCTCGAGCTTGCTAGTGGGTGTTGGGCTCTATGGCCTCACCAAGACGTACGGCGACAGGGCGGCCGTCCAGAACCTTAACATGTCGTTTTACGAGGGTCACGTCACTACGCTGCTGGGTCACAACGGAGCCGGCAAGACCACCACCATGTACGGCAAAGCCCCTGTGACTGTTATTGACTATTAGTACTTCTACTAGCTGTCAGTTTAGTTATATGTAGGCTCATGTAAAAAATATGCCCTGATCAGATGTTTATCATCAGTTTACTGCAAAAACAATAAAAATGTAATTAAATTAAGCAAAATGATCTGACTATAGAACAAGAACATTTAATTTGACTTTATATTTTAGAAAACAAATAAATATACCAGAGGTGCGTTCAAAATTGGAAAACAGTGGCAAACGTTCGAGACGAACATGTTTGCTTTAAACTTGAATATTGTACGATTTGTGTAAACATTTCAAAAATATTAATTTAAACTGTCTCACTTCGTCCAGCTTCAACTTGTGTTCGCCAATAACTAACTCCTCAAACCATTTGCTTTTGTTAGCAAACATTCACTGCGAACACAATGCAAACGCAAAACTGTTTAAATATGTTTGCAAACGTTCGCAAACCTTCGCTATGTTTGCTAATTCTGAACGCACCTCCGGTATTGTAATAAGAAATCTCTTGTCAGATTGAAGAATAAGAATTTAATGTCTTAATTGAAGATGTATAATCTTATTGATATCTTACTAAGATATAATTGTTTGCAGCATAGTCTCCAGTAACTAACATGTTACCAGTACACAGTACACTGTAGATATTGTGTCTGCGCTGTCTAACCCACCGATTCGCAGGTCCCTACTGACCGGCTTATTTGCCCCAACCTCGGGAACCATCGAGGTCTACGGTAGGGACATGCAGGCCAACATCGACGACATCCGCCAGGAGCTGGGGGTGTGCATGCAATACGACGTGCACTTTGACCACATGACCACCAAGGAGCATCTGTTGCTGTATGGCCAGATCAAAGCCCCCCACTGGTCGCAGAGGGAACTGCATGAGCAAGTGCGCAAGTGAGTGGTGAAATGAGACATTGAAAAGAAGGGGTCACGCTGTGTGTCTTGCGTTTTAGAGTAGCGGTGTTATTCATCTAATGATGTGGCGTGGGTGGTGTGGGCATTGAAACTACGACATTTGTGATAGTTCACCTGGCAAAGATCGAGAGCAAACAATGTAATGGTTAACGAGCCTTACGGGTGCTGTATATTCTGTAGAGAACCTGCGGGGATTGTATTTACAAATAGTTATTAACGTGATTGTTGTTTCAAAAATGTTTAACTTAAAGCTGTGTTATTTTTGGCTAATGGGCTAATAAAGTCTTAAAAACGCAATATAACGCATTGCTGAATATGCAAGCTTCCTCTGGTTCAAATGAAACAAGGTATGATATAAGGAAAGTCATGTTATTAGCATCATTGAACCTGTACACTGCCAGTTTAATCTGCGGTACAGAATAAAAACGATGTTACGCGTAATCTTGGCGGAACACACCCAGCACAGTGTTCGGAAAGTTACCAGTCAAATTTGCAAGACGACTGCAGTGCAAGCGAGCTGTTTCAAAATCGTCTGAATGACGGGAGTCATCTTCAGCTCAATACATTAATAAATGTTTTAGGTAAGCCTTAATTAATCATAGCATGACCCGAAATACTAAAATGGGACATTCCTCTATTTTCGGACACCCTCAAATGCAATAGTTTTAGTAAGCATAGCAAAGCAAGCGGGATGTATTTATATTTATATAATCCGTACTATATCGGACAGATACAGGAACCCATGCTGGCCCATTTGTAGTAGTGAGGGAATGACACAGCAAAATGTAGCCCTAACGGCCAAGGTGCATTTAAATGTGAACTGCAATCTAAAGAAGCACTTCCCTCCCTGAAAATAAGGCTCTCCCTTTCCCCTTGAAGGATTCTAGAGGAGACGGGCATGTATGCCCACCGACACAAGCTTGTTGGCACACTGTCCGGCGGCATGAAGCGGAAGCTGTCCATCTCCATCGCCTTCATCGGCGGCTCTCGCCTGGTGGTCCTGGACGAGCCCACCACAGGCGTGGACCCCTGCTCCCGCCGTAACATCTGGGACATTGTTATGCAGCACAAGCAAGGTGAGGCATGTGCACACACACACACAGTCGCGCGCACACATAGGTACGCGAAAACACACACACACACACGCATGCAAACACAAAATATATATACTCGCCACCAAACACACACGCACGTACACACAAGTGCACATTTTTTAAAAAGCCAATAAGCTTTTTGGCCACACACACACACACACACACACACACACACACACACGATTCGTGCCACTGCCATTCAGATAACGCTAATAGGATAGGATACGTTTCACACAGTTGTTCAACGAATGCGCCCCAGCCTGTGTGTTTCCTGGGAGGGCACCGGTATTGTGGACCCTGATCCAGCGCTACTGGCAACTGCTCTTATCAGGGCTCTGGCTTTTAATTTGCCGTATAATGAAGGAGAAATGCATGTCTTTCTGCAGGTGCTCACAGTGTTGCTCCAGAACAGATAGGGGGGGAGGGGGGGTGCTCCACTGTGGCTGGAGAGATAGGACTAACCATCAGCCTTTCAGAGGAAATCCTCCTATTTTAATTGGCCGCATCTGTCTGCGTTGGCGAGACTTTGCCGCCAAGGGACACAATACGGGGATGTCACCCACTCTTTGTCTCAGTATATCTCCCTGTATCTTTTTCTATCTCTCTGCCTCTGTCTTTTCCATCTGTTGGGCATTTGGCGTCTGGTCATTCGGTTCTTTCCCAGCGTTACACGCTGCATTTTTGTCTGTGAATGTCTTCATTTATTTATTATTTTTTTCTCTGTTTCTCTTTCAAATAGAAATGTAAAAGTTGCTGTATTGGCATGGCAGGTGTGTAGGATACTTATATATTGCCAAAGCAGATATTAAATGAATCCTAAAACAGAAACACCACACACTCTTACTCTTCTAACTACGACTATGGCAATATAGGCGCTTGACGTTGACGTTTCCCTTCCTTCCTTTGTTTAAGTGTTAATTGTTTGTCAAGTGGCATTCAGCATGCGTTGCCTGTCTCTTGACGCACTCACTCTCAGATCGCACCATCATCATGTCCACACACCATCTGGACGAGGCCGAGGTGCTCAGCGATCGCATCGCCTTCCTGGAGAGAGGGGGCCTCAAGTGCTGTGGCTCCCCCTTGGAGCTCAAGGACAAGCTGGGCCAGGGGTACAAGCTGACCTTCTCCAAGAAGGTGAGGCTCATGTGCCAGCAAGACTGCATTTACCTTCAGCATATATAGCCCCTACTGGCTGTCATTCTGAGCAGGTATCTTAACAGTAGTAGCCAACAAGACTGCATTTAGTCCCAGCATAGTCCCTGCTAGTTACCAAATAACAGTAATGTTATATGATGTAATGTTTATGTTAATCCCCACTGCCTCAGAACCAGAGCTTAGCCTCTGGGAGCCAGATAGATGGGTCAGAGCTGAAGGCCTTCATCCAGGCCCACATCCCAGAGGCGCAGCTCCAGGAGGCCCAGGTGGGAGACGCCGTCTACAGCCTGCCCCCGTTCACCTCCACCAACGCCTCGGCCTACCGCTCACTGCTCTCCGCGCTGGACGCTAACCTGGACGCCCTGCAGCTTGGCTGCTATGGCATCTCAGATACCACCCTGGAGGAGGCACGCACGCACACACACACACACATATAGTGTTTTTCTGTATAGTGAAGCGATGTTATGTGGAAGGTACACAATTAGCCTGGAACATTAGCATAATTAGCGCAATAATGTGTTGTTGTTGTTGTTGTTGTTGTCTCAGGTGTTCCTCAGTTTGACTGACAGCAACCCACAATGTGAGGACGAGGACAGACTGCCTTCCATATCAGAGAACGTTTCTGACTCCGGCTCCATTAACAGCCTGCCTGAGGACTTGGACGGAAGCTTTGGGGACAAACTTAGTGAGCCACCCTCTACTACCTTCCTGCTTTCCTCCCTCTTTGTGTCTTTGTGTCTGTTTCATTCTGTTTATGATCTAATCTCACAGTCTCATTTGCACAAAGTCACTGTTTTTAGTGTTGGCTCATTAATATTGTTCCATTTCATGGCCATTTATAACATCTGTATTTCTACGATTGTAGGCCCACGTTACCCTATAGCCATTAAGTTATATTAATCTTACATGAACTCTATTTGACTTTACAGCTTCATTACCTCATAATGAAATACTCTTTGTGATTGCAGTGTTTAATCATACAAGTATACATGAAGCCGAATATAGCTACCTCACCTCCATTTAACCTCCTCTTTGTTCCTTTGTATTTGATCTTACGCCTTATAAAACTGCTCTGACTAAACGCCATACCGTTCATTTAAGCAAATGTACCAAATATGTACACTTTTCAAGGAAATCAATTTTCTTAAAAAAGGTAAATAGGTTTTTAAATGATATATTCAGCACAGTATATAGCGTGTCAGTTACTATGCTTATTTTGAAATAAACACAATACATTTGGCTGTGGAGATCACAGAAAAAGTATTTATTAACATTGTAACCGAATGTAAAAACAACAGGTTGAATTTGGAATGTTGTCATGTGGACATTGTTGTCATGTGGAAGCTCTACGGTCAAGATTAGTTTCATATGTCCAGTATCACTTAACACGTTATCAACACCACGTGCATACATCATTGACTGACACAAACACAGCATGGCAGTACAGCCGGGTCACGCCCTATCTCCTCCATGTATCCCAGAGCTGACGAAGGGCTCCACCACAGCAAGTGGCCTAGCCCTGGCGTGGCAGCAGATGTCTGCCATGGTGGTCAAGCGCTTCCACCACAGCCGGCGCGACTGGAAGGGCCTCATCTCCCAGATACTGCTCCCCGTCCTGTTTGTGATCTGCGCCATGGGTCTGGGCTCCATCAGGAGCGACCTGCAGCACTACAAGCAGATGACACTCAGCCCCGAGCTGTACAACATCGGACTCAGCTACTCCTTCTTCAGGTCAGACGACGCTGTAGCAACGGGGCACGCAGGGAGCAGTCGAACAGAACAGTGGAGTTCTGAGGTGGTCTGTAGCAGATGCTAGCTAGGTGGCACCTTTTTTTTTTTTACTTAAGCTTAAGAGCCTTAAAGAGCCGGAGAGAGGGATCATTTGAGAGTAAGGGAAGATTTAGACTAAGGTGCCTGAGATGGGAGATCAAAGTGAAGGAGATTGAGAGAGTCAAGAGGGTGGGAGTTGTGATTCTTCAGATGTGGGATTCTTTGATCAGTAGGATATGTACTGTAGCAGGAGAGAGCTGAACGCGGACCAACCAAGCCTTAAAAGTGAAGCCCTTCATCAACAACCATTTTCTTTTTCTTTTATTTACAATACTGTTCCTTCATGTGCTGAATGCAGATTATTAGTGTGCTGATAAGGGGTACAAGCATCTCAGAGCTATCACTGCAATGCTTTATTATTATTTATACAGTATAGACAGGCGAGCATGTGACAACCTAATTACACGTTAATTTCTTAAATATTTACATGTAAATTGTTATAGGACAAGGTTCTCATGTGACAACCTAATTACACATGTTCATTTCTTAAATATTTACATGTAAGTTGGTATAGGACAAGGCTCTCATGTGACAACCTAATTACACCTGTTACTGTCTTAAATATGTACATGTAAGTTGGTATAGGACAAGGCTCTCTGTTTTACATCTTGAAACTGTCAGTCAATCTGGATGACTTAACATGTCACTTATTGTAATGTATACTATGAGCCTGGTTCAGGAGAGCTGAGATGAAGGGAGGGTCAGGTATAGTCAGCTATTGTAAGCTAAATGTAAGCTAACAAACCCTTTGTCGAATTCACCAAATATCTCCTTGTATTCCGCTATCTTACCTTTCTCTGTGAGTTCTGGTGCCTTTACACAGTCCATAAATACGAACATAAACAAAGTGGCTTCATTGGCTTCACAATGTGTTTAAATGTGTGGGGTGGAGTTACTGAGGGAGTTAGCTTGTATTTCAGCTTGACGTTAGCAGGCGTTCTCTAGAATGACTACATTGCTGCATTGACTTTTGACTGTTAACAGGTTCCATGATTTTGTATAATATGATATGAATGAATATGAATATGAATATGATAATATAATGGACCTAAATACATAGAACCAATTTGTTGACATTCGTCTCCACAGCAACCAAAACAAGAGCAGTGATGGGCTGGTGGATGCCATGATGTCATTCCCCGGGCTTGACAACGGCTGCTTGGACAAGCCTGACAACCCGTATGTGCACTTGCTTCTAGACACCAGCCCTCACCTCCTGATGCTCCCCCTCCTCACACTCATCTCCTCCTTTTGTTTTCCTCCTCTCCGAATAACCATTTTGAATGCATAGTAATGCAGCTGACATGCCTCTCGGTGTGTTTAACTCATTGGCATTCCTTCCTTTCGCTGTTTCCCCCCTTTCAACTCGTTTCATTCATCTCGGCCTGTCGAAATGTGTCTGGGTTTTTAGGGCCCCTCTTTCTTTCTCCACCTTTGTGCTGTGATATGTATTCCCTCTGCTTGCCTCATGCCTGGCTTGACGCGTGCGGATGAAACAGGGCTTTTATTTATTTAATTTTTTATTCATGTTTATGTTTCGCTCCTTTGCAAGCATCATTTGTATTCTGTGAACGCTTTGTGTTTATTGGACAGATTTTCCCCCTTGCAGACACTCAAATCAATGTTGGCAGTCATGAACCAGACCTTAGAGGCACTTTAAAATGCTCAGCAGAGAGAGAGAGAGAGAGAGAGAGAGAGAGAGAGAGAGAGAGAAGGGAGAGAGAGAGAGAGTGTTTCTGAGGTGTCTGTTGGTGGAGAAAAGCCTGCATGTCTAGCGTGCGATGCCCAGTGAACAGTCACTGGCCACTACAGCGGGCCCTGCGGTCTTCATCCTCTGATGTACCATGTCCCACCAAGTGCAGTCCCACAGTAGTCCCTAGGCCAGTAAATACAGACATACAGTCAACCACATCAGCAGGTTTCATTGCTCTTGGTAAAAATAAACAGTGAAGAAGGATGCTTTGTGCGCACGTGCGTGTCATGGCTGCTTTAGTTCTGTCTGTGCCATTTTGCCCTTCATGCTATGTGTGTCTGGGGATTTATCATGTGCTCAGGTAGGTCTTTTATGGTGCCGTGGTTTCTCACCCTGTGCATGTTGCTCCTTATTAAAGGGTCTGCAGAGGCACAGAGCACAGCAGTTGGAAGTCCAGTGGAGACCCCTCACAGCCCTATGGCACCTGTACATGCACCAGAAAAGAGCAGGTGTGTGTGCGTGCATGTGTGTGTGCGAGCACATGTGCGCGCGACTAAAGAAAACCAGAGAAAGAAAGAAGGTCATATGCATCATGTTAAAACGATCCACCTCTTCCAGGTATGCAAAGCAAGCAACTACCAGCCCCCCCATAAGCAAGTGGCCTCCTCCCAGATAATATACAACCTCAGCAGCATCGACGTGGAACACTACCTCGCTGCTACCGCCAACGACTTCATCAGAAACAGGTGAGCACAGCGTGCACGTGTGAGGAATGTAAGCGGCTGCTCTGGATTCAGACCTTGACTGGTTAAAACCGTGTTCGTCCTCCCAAGGTACGGCGGCTTTGTTTTTGGCTCATCTCTCCCTCCTGACTTACAAATGGATGTCAACAAAGTGGCCCAAAACCTGACATTAACAAAGGTAACCCTGACCCCCCCCCCTCCCCACCCACGCTAACTTGCATGTCTTATTATCCTGAATAATTGTTATGCCAACTTGGTGGCCGAAGGTTTAATCACTGTTTGTGTAAAGATTTCTGAAATGTAGAGTGATCTGCATTGTTCCACAATCAATGTGGTCGTTAATGTATTTTACTGCAGTGTGTTTCCTCCTTACTCCGGGCGGATTGCATTTATTGCGTTGTCGAGTACTGCGCTCAAAAAATGCCGCCGAGTATTTTTATTGCGCCAATGACAGGCTTGTATATCTTGTGTGATTGTGTGTGTGTGTTTGTGTGCGGTTGCTGGCTGTAGGTCTGGTATAACCCTGAGGGTCACCACACAATGCCAGCTTACCTAAACAGCCTCAACAACTTGATCCTGCGTGCCAACCTTCCAGCTGACAAAGACCCACAGCAATACGGTGAGATGTTTGTGCCGAGCTCATGAACAGCCCACACCACACTATATCACCACACATATCTGGTTGCTGTTACATCTCTGGGCCACATTAAGGCCACTAAAAATTCTAAAACATTTTTTTTCACTACTTTCTGGATTCAAAGGTGCCACTGGTCAATATGGTTTAAAAATACTGAAACATGTCATAATTCAGCAAATCTCAGGAGATATTAAAGGAGAGAATATTATATAAAATAATACCAGACACAAAATAATCTTTGATTTTCCTTTTACATATAAATTATCGCCAGGAGATTAAAATCAGGTAAGATGAAAAGATAAAATATAAATATAATATAAATCAAGGTTTGAGGCAAATAAGACTTGACATCGGATGGCATTTAATCTTCTGCATTCAAAGTTTAAAGAAAACATATGCACTCATGAGTAGTTTCAATAACCTACCAGCAGGGGGCACTGTGTGTCCTTAGACTAGCTTCACTATGTGTTGTGAATACAGATAAGGGCCTGCTGACAGAGAGATGATATGCTAAGGGAGATGTCTGCGGATGTATCCAAGGAGATTGACCTGATAGATAGAAGTATAGAGAAGGTCTTCTTAATGTTTAATGTCTGGTTTCAGCCTAAACCTAGAAACAGACTGCAATCTTGAATCAGCTGTGTATACCCTTTGGTCTATTCAGGGACAGGGCTGACTAACTGCCATATTTGGGGTTATTACAATACATTTGTTGCAACTCAGAGATACTTGTGTTCACTCACAAATACAGCCAGGTGTTGGTGTTATAAATATTTCAGTGCAGGTCAACTGCACTTGTCCTGCAGTTAATATGCTATGCTTCATACATGCTTGTTCACATATTAATTATGTAAGAAAGAGCATTTGTAATTTGGTAAGAAGGAATGTATTTATTATGTTTTTATAAATCTTTAGTTTTGAAGTGAGACTACATTAAATAGGATTGTTAGCTGAAATAAACCGAAGCGTTAGCCTATAATTTGTCTAGTGGTATTGAACCTTTGATAGTCCCTCTTTGCTAGAAACTCTGTTATTTCCTTGGTTCAGTATTAAATACTCCCACTGACGCTTGGCAAAAGAAATAATCCATCCCTCGTAGACTGGAAACAATCTATATCTGCCATTGAATTCCATTGTTTCCGAATCCAGTTTATTTTGTGTTTAATTTAAGTTGTATTTACATTTGGATTGAAAATTGAAATATACGTCAAATTAAATAATGCAACAGCAACATACTTAAGAACACAAACTATCAGTAAAGACCATAGCTGGCAGACACATTCAAAGTATGTTTCATAGCAGAAAATATTGAGAATTGATTGGAGGAGGATAGCAACAGCTGTTTCTGGTTCAGCACCCGGAATCGAGCAATTTATGGTGAATGTCTGAGTGAGGACTTTATGAGGATGCTACAAAGTCGAGGGTTTAAGCGAAGCATAAGAAGAAAATGTTTCTTGTTTTTTTTTAAACAGGCATCTACGTTTCCAGCCACCCATACTTTGGTCGAAGGGATGATGAAGATGCAGTGTAAGTGTCCCACTCAATGTCTTTCATTTGCATTCAAATGGGAAGGGGGGCTGGGGGGTCCAAATGTTTCTACACGTTGTGATGAAAATGATCACCACTTGTCAGGCTGGACCCTGAGATGGCAGATGTCCCTGCGCATATGTGTGTGTGTGTGTGTGTGTGTGTGTGTGTTTGCGCGTGTGTGTGTGTGGGGGGATGAATAGATAGGGGCTCCTGACAACTGTACTTACCCAAATGTGATTTTCAAAATGGATTTTCCCGTGCGTGTGTTATTGATGTGAGGCCCGACACAAATAATGTTTACTCTCAATGTGATACAGAGGTGGATTGATTTTACCCCATTCCCCCAAATGGGTCTTTTTAAAACACTTCACAGCCTGCCTCAGATCCACACTGGGAAGTGAATATTTGTGTGTTTTTTCTCTCTGTGTGTGTGTGTGTGTGTGTGTGTGTGTGTTTGTGTGTGTGTGTGTGTGCGTGCGTGTATGCATGTGCGTGCGTGTTCACTACCAGATTGAATCAGGTGAGTCATTGTGAGAGCTATGCAAGGCCTGAGCCCAGAGCCAGACTGATTTCTTCTCCCAGGCCTGATTAGCGCTAACACGTCTACACAAGCGTTGGTGGATCATAGCGTTCATTCAGTGTACTGACCCCTTCTCTACTATCCGAAACTGTCATATAGCATACATAAACGTTAAGGCACTTGGGCTGGATGCTATTGACGTGGCACCCCCCCCTACCCCGAGCGGTGAAGATGCAGAGGGGCCTGCTATTAAATGTCTCACCGGTAACGGGTTGGCTCTCGTCGTATCCATGGGAAAGATTCCGGATAGCATTAAGGTCACAATGGATAACAAGCCTCTCAGTAGCCTCTGGTGCTCTGGTGTGGCTGGGTGTGCCCTGGCCTTATTCCTTCTCTGTTCGTCCATCCGTCATCCATGCTGTCACCCTCATCCATCTTGTTCCATGTGACGGCACCAGTGTTGTGGCCACACCTACGACGAATCTAGTTCGAAGCGTGACACAGGTTGACGTGTTGGAGAAAGATTGTTGATGTTTGAACTCAAACAAAACACAAAGCACCTCTCCATTTCATTGTCATGGGGGTGCTCCCTCAGAGGCTCCGCCCACCACATTGAACATGCATATCGCAGGGTTAACCATTAGAGTCACAATGTGAGCGCTTTTAAAGGAGGTTTGACAGGGATGAGTGGAACCCCAGGCTGAGATCAGCGCTCCAGGTGGTACAGTATCTGTTCTTGAGGAGGTTCCTGAGTCACTCAGCATGCAGCAACATGCTATGCACTGCCTTTTAATAGAGCGTTATCTCAGCGACGCGGTCAGCTCTCAGACAATGCAGGAGCAGCATCACGAGCATTCCACAACGTGATACACACCAATCCCTTTAGTAGCCATTAACTTGTCAGGGCCGTGGCCATGAGCCCTCCCTCTAAACAAAGATGTTTATTGTTAATGGGGTCCTATTTATTGTGCGCCTCCTAAATGGTTCAAATGAGCCAACAGTTTCTGCAGGCAAGGACGCAAAGTCACTCCATGAAAACGATATAAAGCAGGCTATTGTTTTTGGGGAAAGAGTGCTGACAGATGGACTCATTCAAATAGACTCGGAGCGCACGCGCGCGTATTGATCGGACTTTGATGTCTGTCCGATCAATGACGGAACAATACAACGGGTCTGAGAGCACGAGGATCGTTATTACTGACTGCCTGTCTCTTCCCTCGAGTATTATATA
>JAODOY010039157.1:0-38583 GCA_025399855.1 Forbesichthys papilliferus
TTAAGTTATATTAAAGGACGAGCCAAGGGCTCGTGGCTGTTTTTCCTTTCCCCGTTGTGTTTTTCGTTCGTTTGCACACGCCTCCAACCCCACGGCGTAACAATCACCATCGGTGTCTGAAAGTGTGTGTGTGTGAATGGGTGAATGAGAGGCAATACTGGACAGCGCTTTGAGTGGTCGGAAGGTTAGAGAAGCGCTATAATCCAGTATAAGTATACATATATCAAGTATACGTATACATACTCTACCTGCGTGAGACGTTTGGCCATAATGCCTGATTAGAAGATGGCTTCAATGGGCTAGCTGCTACACGCGAGGGGAAATCACAGTGGAACCATAGCACCACCACGTGACCACCACCCCCCACCCCCCTCCCCCCTGTTCCCTCTCCCCCTCTCAGGCCCATACGGTACCAGCATGTTCTGCCTGCCATCTGATCGGCAGCGCAGCCATCCACACAGGGTGCGCGTGTGTGTGTGTGTGTGTGTGTGTGTGTGTCTGTTGGCTTGTCGCTGCTGGTGTTTATTTTAAAGCATGACTCACACTTCCTGTGCAGCGGCAGAGACGCAAAGCTCTATGGAGCAGCAGGACGTTCTCTCATTCTCAATTCTCTCTCTCTCTGTCTCACTAGGGTTCTGCATGAGTTTTGCATAATGCGGGGGTTTGAGTTGGAGGCAGTGTGTTGTTTTGTGCCATTCAGAGATATGGCAGAGCAACTCTCGCTTTAACTAGAAGTTCGACATCCTCGCGTAGAGAAAGGGGAGGCTTAATTAAACTGTGTGTGTGTGTGTTGCGTTCCAGCGTGCCTTCATTCAGGAGCGTGGTT
Source organism: Forbesichthys papilliferus (assembly GCA_025399855.1). Taxonomy (NCBI): domain Eukaryota; kingdom Metazoa; phylum Chordata; class Actinopteri; order Percopsiformes; family Amblyopsidae; genus Forbesichthys; species Forbesichthys papilliferus. Next base: position 827 of record JAODOY010039157.1, read on the forward strand.
GGTTGTATTATTGCATACGGGGAGGTGATAATTGCCACGTTTCTCAATCGCCGGGGCCTGCCTCAGGAAGGGGAAAGCCCCGCGTCGGACCTGTTTGTAACTGGCACGGCATCGCGTGGCGCTCCGCCGCCACCCGACTGTTGCCCGGAGAAACGCGCGGCGCGCACCCTTTGGCGGCGTCCACCGCCGTTGTTAGCTGTGCTCCACTGGCGGCGAGCGGAATTGTGGCGGAGCGGGTGACGACTGGCGTTGCTCTCTTGGCGCTCTAAGGTTGCCAGTGAGTCACTTCGGTTTTCTGTTACTACATCCTCCCCCCCCCCCACACACTGGCACAGTGGGAACTCTCGTTTACTCTCTCTCTCTCTCTCTCTCTCTCTCTCTCTCTCTCTCTCTCTCTCTCTCCCTCACTCTCGTTTTGCCTCACCCCCCAGCCTCTGAACAACACACCCACTCAGACACTCATATCCGCTCTCTCTCCCTCTGCCTCACTTCTCACAGTGCTTGTGAAGACTCACTGTGGGGATAGACCGGAGTTCTCCGTCAGGTAATATACCCCCTCTCTGTCTCTCTCTCTCTCGCTCTGTATCTCTTTCTGTCTCTCTCTCTCTCTGTCTCTGTGTGTCTCTCTGTGTCTGTCTCTCTCTGTCTCTCTCTCTGTGTGTCTATCTGTCTCTTGGTGTCTTTCTGTCTCTCTCTCTATGTCTTTCTGTCTCACTCTTTCTCTGTGTCTGTCTCTCTGTCTCTGTGTCTGTCTCTCTTTGTCTCTCTCTCTCTATGTCTATCTGTCTCTTGGTGTCTTTCTGTCTCTCTCTGTGTGTCTCTCTGTGTGTCTCTCTGTGTTTCTGTCTCTCCCCTCTTTTTCTCTTTTCATATCACTCAATCCCTCTCGTCTTTCTGATCCACTCCCCATTCTCTCCCTCCTACATCATCTGCCACCTACCTTGTGGTCACTGACTGAACGGAAACTATCACGATTTAGTCATTTGTGCATCATCGTATGGTTATGCTTTGTGGTTGTTTCAAGGACTTTACATGCACGTACATGCAGTTGTTTTCACACTGTGGTTTGTTGTGTGTCTTCAGTGTAGCACCCAGGCGAGAATGCTGTAATGGGATTTATATTCTCCTTTTAAACTGCTGTCAGATGACCTGCATTTGGGCTGCGAGCCTATTCACATGAACCCATAATTCACGTATAACGTTCCGCTAACCATAGATGACAAGAAAAGCTTAGCAACCAAGACAACATTGAGTTTCTTATGCAGCCCAGAAGTTTATTTAGGAAGGGCGACAAATCTTCTGTCACCAAAGAGAGTCTTACTAAAACCCCCAGTGCACTCTCTTCCGGCCACAGATGTGTGCGTTTGCACTTTTTTCCTTGCTGACCTGCCGTTCGGTGGCTCGTGTTTAATCAAAGGGAACACTGTGATGGTATCGGTCGACTGCCTGTCTGTCTTTATCACAAACCCCTTAAAATCCTCCCGTACTCGTTCCTCAGAAGTACAGAGGTCCCAGGGCACCTTGCCGGAGTCGGAGATGGAGACAAAGAGGATAAGACAGAAAGACAACGCAAGATAGAGTAGGTACTGTTAGACAGTCTTTTCAGGTGTTGCCCTCAGAAGCGGCTGTAATTCCCGGTGGGTATCAGTTCTCAAGCGGGTTCTGTGATCTGTCATCCTGTTTCTTTCATAAATTGATTAGTTTGTTTCATAATTACGGTTGCACACAAACTACATCTCATGGCTACAGTGCAGCTAGCAAGATTTCAGATATTGGTAGGAAATGGTAGCATGCCAGCCAACAGTACCTCAGAAACTTCTCAGAACATGATTGACGATATGATTATAATTTTGTCAATAATGGCTTTTATTCCCTTGCTTATTTCGGTGCATGGTAAACATTGAATTGTTCAATTATCATCTTCCAAAGAGTGTTTGAGGAGCTTATTAGGCCACCCTCCCACCATGAGAGGGCGTATTCAATTACTTTCTTGACATTCAGACACAAACAAACTTTCTACAAAAAAGCTTCTGTATATTTGCTCAGAACATTAGAAATCTTTCCTCCTACCATTTTAGAGTGGAGGCAACTTTATGTTAGTAAGAGGGAACTGTGTTGTTGACCTTTTACTGTACATTTTGGTTTTATACATTTCTTCTTTGTTCCCTTTACATAATACAGAGCCAAAGTGTTGTTGTAATTTAGCATTTGAACCTCTGTTGGTGCAGAGCATACATTCCCTATTGTCCACACCGCTGTAAGATTGTGGCGTATTGGCAACATTACAGGCATACGATTCATCTGGGTGCCATGGAGTTCATAGCCTTCCGACCGCTATCTTCTCATTAGCAATGTGCTTGCTATGACTCATCTAAGGCTTTAAAATGTACAGATTAATCATCAGACAGCGATTAAACTCATACATTTAAACATAAATATGTACAGTATTATCAATTGACATATTTTTGATTCTTATAGATATGAATGGGGAACATATAGGCCCTTGTTAAATATAATACACGCTAAATTGTTTGTTTTAAATATTATTTATTGGTGATAATACACATACTAGTCTATTGTTGGTGAACACCAAGGTGGTTCACGTTGCTGCGGGCGAGTTAACTCAACTTATACAGCAGGACTGAATTTGTTTATGCTGCATGGTGTAAAACTGAAGATCCAACTGGATCTTTGCTACAGGACAAGTGGATAAACTGGAGCTCCAGAATCATTTAAGACTGATGCCTTCTGTGATTCATTTGGACAGGCGGTGTCCTGGATGTAATCTCCATCATGCCCATGCTCTATATAATGTTGCATCAAAGTGTCAGCTAAATTACCTAATCATAACAGTTGTAAATTGTATGTAAATTCATACAGTTTAAACCTTCGATTAGCATTGTGTTATTAAATATATATAGACAGCTGTTTCCCTCTTAGGCAGATTGTGGTAAGATTGGCCCCTGGGACTATTTATCCTGCATATACTGACTTGTATGCGTGGCACCTAATGGGGAGATGTGCCAGGCTCTCCGCAGTATGAAGTGCAGATCTAACTTAAATGTAGCCATCGCTGCTACGACAATAGGCCTTTTCACACGGAACCCAGCACGACAATCTGACATGTTTGGACACAATGCTTGTGCACAGCAGCATTTACATGCCGAATTTATTTATTTAATTATTTATTTATAGCCATTTTAGAAATATAAATTTACAGTTCTTAACATGCAGTACAGGAACAGGAACAATTTGTTCCTTTGGTTAAAATGGTTTGCAGACAGAATTGGCCTGACGTGTTTTGTTTTAGAACGTCAACCGTCAAACACCCTCGGGACGGGGGGGGGGGGATGGGGGGGGGGAGAGATGAGGGGTCAGGGGTCACGGCAGGTTGTCGACGCATGCAGAGGCGAAGCTTTTCCCCTACTTCCTTCTGCTAGCGCTGCGTCTGAGATAAATTTAGACCTCCAGCTCCCTCTCCATCTGCCGTTGCTCAGGGTAGGCTGGTTTCCATGGGAACCTGTGCCAGGCTGGTGCCAGAAAAGTCAGAGTGTGGGGGGGTGGGGGGGAGGGAGGGAGGGATGGAGGGATGACAGTAGATATATATATATATATATATATATATATATATATTTATTTATTTAATTTTTTTTTTTTTAAAGCACTTAAGGGGGTTTGTATTGTCTCAGGGTATGGGGTAATTTAATGTTTTGCCAGTGTGGTTATCCATCTTGATGACACACACAACTGTGGATTGCTGTTGACGGGATTTAAAAAGGCAAACTAAGACTGCCATTTGTTCATGTGCATGCTAATGGAGTTTTAACTCTTTAGCTAATGTGCTTGCACCGCGAGCAGGGAACCAAGCTAATGGTCACTTTATTAACAATGTACTACTAAACACTGAACCTTATAGCGTAATGCCTTTTAGCGTTCAAATGATGATAGGAGGCTTGTGTTTCTGTGTGTGTTACTGCTGACAAATGACAAACTGCACACGTACAATCCCGTAACACCTCCCTGTTCGTCTCGCGGAGGAGAAATCTCAACATTCTCGGCATGCGCGAGAGTTGCTACCACATCTGCTCATTAGCGTTAGCGTGGCTAAAAATAGATCCAGGGTATATCCCTTCCAAGTGAACACACAGGGGTATGCAATTCTGGGATGTTTGCTTTTTACGGCACACAGCTAATATTAGCTTTTGGGTTTCGGTCTAACAGGTTCTACCACAGGAACAGAACCAGGTTAAGTGTCAGTTGTTGCTTTCACGTCACATTTCTGCTAGCGCTCGCTCTTTCCCCGCTCTTATTAACTGTAAGAATTAGTCTGACCTGTAAGCTGCTGTGTGATGTGTGCGTGAAATTATTTATGGAATAGGATTTCCTCGTTTTCTCGCAGGTTGCCATCCTCGATTTATGTCGCTTTTGCCCCTGCACAACAGTGGGCTTGGCAGGCAAAATGGCACATGGTAAATGGACGGCATTTTATGTGGCGCTTTTCTAACTTTCCGGCCAATGACAGCGCTGTACAGGATTGCCTCACATTCAGCCATTAACGCACGCTGTAGTGCTAATGTGTACCGTTCTACAGTCAAGGAGTTAAAGGGAGGGACCCCAGTGGGGGGATCCCAGTGGAGGGATCCCAGTGGAGGGACCCCAGTGGGGGGATCCCAGTGGAGGGACCCCACATGGAGGGACCCCAGTGGGGGGATCCCAGTGGAGGGATCCCAGTGGAGGGACCCCACATGGAGGGACCCCAGTGGAGGGATCCCAGTGGAGGGACCCCACATGGAGGGATCCCAATGGAGGGATCCCAATGGAGGATAAACCATGGGACGGTCACACCAGGCCTCTGCCTCTGATTGGCTAGCCCCATCTGTCAGACTGCATTTACAGCTGTTGTGTGTACCGGTGAGCAACGCTCAATTGACCGTGTGTGTCAGTGTGTGTGTGTGTGTGTGTGTGTGTGTGTGTGTGTGTGTGCACTGCGTGCTGCAGTAGGTGTGTGAGCGGGCGTGTCTGTGTGTGTATGCGCACTGCATGTGTTGAGATGTGTGTGTGTGTGTTTGTGTATGTGCACTGCATGTGTAGAGCAGTGTGTGTGGGTGTGTGTGCACTGCATGTGTACAGCTGTGGGTGTGTGTGTGTGTGTGTGTGTGTGTGTGTGTGCACTGCAGGTGTAGAGCTGTGTGTGTGTGTGTGTGTGTGTGTGTGGACTGCATCTGTAGAGCAGTGTGCGTGTGTGTGTGTGTGCACTGCACGTGTTGAGCTGTGTGTGTGTGTGTGTGTGTGTGTGTGTGTGTGTGTGTGCACTGCATGTGTTGAGCTGTGTGTGTGTGTGTGTGTGTGCACTGCAGGTGTAGAGCAGTGTGCGTGTGTGTGCTTGCGTGCGTCAACCCAGACGTGTTGGCTTAGCAGAGCATTCCTTCTCTGACACAGTGTGCTTCCCCAGTCCAACTTGGCAGTCTAGACTGCTATGAGTAACGCAGCCCGTGTTCTCCCAAACGTTCCACAGGCTTCTAATTGCATTGTTTAAGGGCTGCATCAGTAAGCACGCCACACATCATTACTGTACACTGTTAAGGCAGATGGTCCAGTAGTTTTCTTATGGAAGGGTACCCTCAGATAAGCCAGTTATTATTAATGTTTTATGTTTTGAATCTGGTTTAATTAAAGATATAATAAGTTATTCTTGAGAAAGTTTGTTGATATTTGAACTCGATCAAAACAAAAGCACCCTCCCCTCAATGCTATTGGGTGCTCCCTTAGAAGGTCCACACCACACATTGGATAAGCATTGCCAAGGCTCGGATATTGTTTTTGTGTGGTCCGGTCTGCACAACATCGGGCTCCATCTTACAAACGGCGCAATGGGCCGCAAAGCGGGAACGCAAGTGTCTTTGCCAGTTTCAGACCGACGCAGTTGTCATTATCCCGTTTTAATAGCAAATGCACTTGCGCCCATTTAAGCGCTGGTGGGTGTGTTGGTCTAATCATGACGTGTGATTTAGCTCATTGCTATCTTGAGGCAGCGGAAAGTGATTTCACGATTGACCAGCAAAATCGAGTCCACACGCGATGCTTTATCAATATGGTATCGCCTATGGCGGGAGCACGAAGGGCGAACACTCTGCTTGTTACAAACACAGATGCAAAGGATACATTTTTTTTTTTGTGTGTGTAGCCTACATCACATTTTACTGATCTTACCGCCCAAAACACATCCATGAATGAATAATAAAGAGAATAAGTCCAGCCCTTTTGAACCATGCGCCCGGCGCACTGACCGTTTTCTGCTGTTAAAACATCAGATGTGGATTTGGACACGACCTAAATCCAATTTGCGCCTTGCTCTTTAGACCGTGCGCTTAGATCGTTATTTATTTTTACCACAGATATATTTGGTGTATTTGTCCAAAAGTAAGTGTAGTACTTAATATCACTTACCTTTTATGTTAAGATAAGTGCTTGTTCCGTGTTGTCAATGCCGTCTCTTAATCTGTAGTTCTCAGGTCTCTCCTGAGGTTATTATTCTGTCCTCTATACGTCTTGACAGTCCCTTTCTTTCTTTGTTTTTGTTTTCTCACACGCCTTGACTATTGGGCTTTCATTGTCATCTTTTCTCACTTTTCCCGTGCAACAGTGGAGGAACTATACATGGCGAGCTCCGGTTCCTCCACTTTTAAGACAAGTAATAATAGGCTATAGTACAGTACAGCGGTTTCATTGTTTGCTGCTGTCACCTGGTGTTAAAGCCCTTTGAAATAGTTGTGAAAATATGTCTGTGATGAATGATTGGTGCTTTTCTAAAAAATATGCAAATAAAAATATTAAAAACACCTAGCATGAAACTTTAAAACTGTATTGGCATTTATCTCACTTTTGTCAATACTGAATCAATGACGAGCACGCACGCACGCACACATACGCTAATGTACTCATCTCAATGTTATAAGTCGATATCACTGAGAGGGAGGGCTGAGATGCAAGCACGGACACACACACACACACACACACACACACACACACATACACACACACAGAGCAGAGCTGAATTGCAGGCAGTAAAGCGTAGTGGACTGAATACAATAACTGTGATGGGTGGCTGTGCATGTTATTATAATATACGGTATATGATATATATTCACAGCAGATCATACAACAAGAAATCTTATCATTGACAATTAAATGTAAAGTTACTGTTTAATTTAAAGTTACATTTGAACTTTCATTCATTTGGCTTTCTACTAGATTTCTGTAGTTTTTGTAGGTTATGTCAAGCTATATTATGGTGGGGCAGGCTTTATGATTGACAGGAGCTCTGCAACAACCTAAAAGTAAACTTTCTATGTGAAAAATTGAATTGCATTAAATAAAAACCACTGAACAAAATAACAATAAGGGGAACCTAAATGTACTACACGTTTTAAAATGTAACGTAAATGAAAAAATTGTTCTAAATGAGCTGTTTTATGATCTACTGAATTAGATTTTCTAATTTAGGTTTAATAACATGTTTAACAACATCCACCCTTCAAATACTCTGGGTTTGTTGAAATATTCTATGCTATAGTAATATTACCAAATCCATATATTGACCTCAAACTAAATCCATGTTCATGAAACGTGCATATAATTATAAACCCCTAGTTTCTGTATGCTAATAAAGTTAGTGCTAACGCTAGTAAAGCCGTTCACCAACACCTCGTGCTTGATGTGCTTTCCTTTGCAACGTGACAGCTGAAGGCAGAAAAGACCACGTTACGTAGAGAGTGTAGCGGCACCGTAGTCTACACATCAGTCCGCCAGTCTGACGGAAAAGAAGACAACTGTATTTTGGCACGCTCGCTGTGTTTCTGTTGCCGCGTGTAATCGGTGAGTGTCGAAGGCAAAGGGCTGCCGTAATCAACGCCTCGGACTGCTCGGAGAGGTGCCGGTCTCACTCACTCGCCAGATGTACGGGAAACATGGGAATGCCAGCCAGGAATCTGTCACACCTTTGCCAAGAGCTAGGATTCACTTTCTGTTTTCCACTGTAAACTGGCTCTAATGAAGGCTGACTGGTTGTGTATGTGCGTACGTGCGCGTGTGTGTGTGTGTTTTTGCGGACATATGGGTAGGGAAAATTGAGGCTCATTAAAAGAAGGGGGAAAAAAACCAGTTGGGGCTGCTTTGCCACTACTGTCACCCCCCCCCCCCCCACACACACACACACACACACACACACAGGGGTCCTCCCTCTCCAACCTCTCTTTGTTATGGAATACCTCCAGCATGTACTTTTCCTCTTCCCACCACCTTATCCTACCCGAATCTCTTCGTATCTATGGTTACAGGCTAGCAGGCGATATCATCCCTCTTTCTTTAAAAGAGGGCGCCTATTGTCAGACTCAACCCAGCTGCGTTGTCTGAGGACGCCCGACAGGGATGGACTAATTCTGACGTCAGCCCAGCATGCCATTGCAGCTCCTAGTTGTGACGTCATTGCTGGATTGTAACCACTCCCCACGCACCTGTCCCTGCTCTGCCAAGTCAGATAGCCAATCAGGAATGTTCAGCCTGAAGGGCGAATAAGTCTGTCCAGAATGACAGTTGACTTTGAGCTATATTACATTGGTGGTGTTGAACGCCTTGCTGGTAGGGGAGGTGGGTCCCCCTAAACCCTCTCTACACACACATGCACGTACACGCACACTCATGCACGCACACATGCAAACATACGCACGCACGCACGCACGCACGCACACACACACACACACACACACACAGACTAGGAAACACGCACACAATACACACACACACACAGACAAGCAAACAAACACGCACACAACACACACACACACATGCACACACACACAGACAAGCACACGCACACTCATGCACGCACACACGCAAACATACGCACGCACGCACACACACACACACAATACACACACACACAGACAAGCACACGCACACAACACACACACACACACACACACTAGATGCATGTGTGCATGTGCCCCTGTCCAACCTATTATTGCCAGGCTACTGGAGGGGGATTCTTCCTTTCTCAGTCTATCCCCCTTCCCAAACCCCCAAGTGTCCATTTAGTAATTTTCATTTTTCTTCTCCAAATAAACGTCAATCTCAGGGCCTGTTTTGTTTGAGTTTTTATGAAATATGGACTTGTGAAGCCCTTCGAGGTTGTAAATATGATTAAGAGGGATATAAATAAACTTGTGTCATTTGTCCTGAATTCAGCATCAAACAGATACTCTCCATAAATTGAGTTCCTCTCAATTCAGGAATGTCATGGCAGTTGGATGCAACCAGCTACAGTGCTCTCTCTGGTGTTGTGAATGTTTCAGTATACAGTATGTTCATACTAGTTTTAACGGTTTGTCCACACACTATATTCTCTTGTGGTGAATGTCTCTGATGGTGATTGATGCCCTGGATTTGACTCTGCTGAGACTGTCTGGTGACTGGGCAGTACTGCTCATCTGAAAATGTTATGATTGGCCTAATCCAGCCCCAGCATGTGTTTTGATTGGCTGCGGTGCAGGAATTCCCTATCTGTATTTAAGGGTGAATGAAGGATTTGTAGTAAGTGGGATATGTATTTCAATGGTAGATTCACTGTGCTGCCTTCCAGCAATCTGTCATGAGCTGTTTAACTTGAAGCATTTGATATGCCAATATCTAGAAGCACTTGAATAAGAAAGATTTCAAGAGTATGTATATTTTTATATAGTATAATGTACAGTATATACAGTTTAATGCAGGCCTGTCTTTAATAGACTGTGAAGAGCAAATGCCCTGTCATAATCAGTGCACCCTAGTGGTTGTGTATAGAAGTGCAGTGTGTTTGTGTGTGTGTGTGTGTGTGTGTGTGCATGCGTACGTTTGTGTAAGATTGCCTGAAAGCCAGTTGCTGTCATGTCCCTTCTCCGCCAGAAGACAGCCCTTCTATTTAGCCCGTTTAGCACGACTGCCAGATCAGATAAGTATATGGTGTATTTTCAACATTTGTTTTGACTCTTTGCCCCAATTCTGTGGTCTGCATAGTGCTGGATGTTGCTTGGCTTGCCCTGAGCTGCTCTGACTCCTGCAGTGCAGCCTAGCCCATGGGGTCAAGCACACACACACACACACACACACACACACACACACACACACACACTCTCACTCACTCAGTATATTACTGTAGATGATGAAGTAGAAGCTCTAAAATAAAACAGTGTGTAAATTAACAACACATTTTGTCGATATGTTCTAGAACTCCGTTTGATTTACGTTCAGCTGCGTTTTGTGAGTGCGACAGTTCACAAACGGGCCTTTAATCACATATATATAAACATAAAAACATATATAATACATAAAATACACCCTGAACTTTTCTACTTTACCGGAATGAAGAATACGTGTCATTCAGTTAAAACAATACGTCCACTGAACGTAGCAAGCATTCCGTTTACTGAACGCACCCATAGCTTTTCATTAAATCTGCATGTGACCTCGGGGGAGATGCGTATGCTTGTATACAATGTACAGCATTGTGTACATGTGACAATGTCCAGCGTCTAAATGGTGAGGCAGAGATACTTGGTATATCCAACAACGTGGTGTGACGGGGCACATTATCCGACAAGGGCTCACAGGACAAATGAAAGCAATAACATGTTGCCGATCCAATTACCTATCTAATGTTCTCATTACAACTCCAACCCCGCTGCACGTTACAGAGGGTCATTTAACCCCATTTGTCAGAGTGTGATATGAGGGGAAGCCATTGCCTCATATGGCATTTGTTCGGAAACAAATTACTTTGACCTTTACGTTATTCTTGTTCATTAAACCTTAGTGAGGAATATATTTGGTCACACACACTTTGGTTATGCAGAGGATTTCTAAATAATTTATTATATGAATATAACTGCCATGATATAAAAATTGTTTAATATCTCTTATGAATATTGTGAAAATGTTAGTCAGTTTAATAATACACCAGGTTAAAGGCGAGGTAGCTGCCATAGGGTGCTCTCGCAGAAGCTCTGTGTGGGATCCGCGTGCCCTAAACTGCCACGTTTGACTTTGAAGTATAAATCAGGCTTAGATCAGACCACATAGATCAGGAGGTGGGGTGAAAAATGCTCACAGAGGAAGCAACAAGGATGTGTAAGGTGCCCTGAATGAGATTGGCCAATAATATGCTTAGCTGTGATCAGATGAGCAGTCTGGTAAAGGTGATGAGATGAGGCAATAATCTGATCCCAATCAGATTATTGATATTTGACTTTGAGGCCTGCCTGAACTAATGCTATGCTCAATATATACTATTTAAATTATTATGTCATCTTCTGAATGTAAAGAAGATAAATTATAATAATAATAAACTTTATTTACCGTATATAGCACTTTTTATACAGAGGTTGCAGCTCAAAGTGCTTTTCAATTGAATAAATTAATAATGAAACAAAGGATGAAATGGTCAAATAAATTCAACAATGAAGACAATGAGATCTCTGCTGACCTGCTGACCTGTGTTCCCCCAGAGCCGGCGAGGAGCTGAGCGTTGAACAACCCCAAACAGCAAAGTCGAGAAGCATCGGAACTTTGCCCACATGGCGCAGGCTGGACGGGCGCACGGCTGCACGGCACAGATGGACGCCCCCCGCCATTGCCCGGCAACCTCGCAGCCGCGGACCGCCTGTTGATACAGGATGCCCGCCCGCCTCCTCCAGAACCGCCGTCGGCCCGCACCGCCAAGGAGAAGAAGACGAAGGAGGAGGCTCGCCTCTGCGACTTGACGCGCCGTCGTCGGCCCATGACCGAGTCCCCCTCCTCCGCTGCCGCTCGGCCGGCTCCATGTGGCTCCCTGAGCCCCTCCCAATCCGTCCGTGAGGCTCGGCCCCCTCCCCATGGAGGCTGAGTCCGGCCGCTCGGCCGATGGGGGGCACGCCAGGAGGCGGGCCGAGCCCCAGCCGAACCCCCAGCCCCACCTTCCCGCCGACCCACCCCCCGACTCCCACAGGGGTCACCCCAGGGCCCGGCCCCACCACCCCCAGCGTTCCCAACGGGGGGGGCTGCTCCTACGGCTCCAGCAGCAGCAGGCCGTGGGGTGGCGGCACTCGGACAGCTTCCTGTCGCCCCTCCCCTCCCCCTCTTCATCCTCCTCCTCCCCCATCCCTCCCTCCCCCTCCTCCACCTCCCCGTCCCCCTCCTCCACCTCCGTCGCTGCTCAGGACGTCCCGGAGGCAGGGGGCGGGCCGGCGTCGTCGTCGAGGCGCGGCGGCGGGGAGAAGAAGCCCCAGAAGCCGGGCAGGTATGTGTGCTCGTACTGCGGCCGGCCGTGCGCCAAGCCCAGCGTGCTGCAGAAGCACATCCGCTCGCACACGGGGGAGCGGCCCTACCCCTGCGGCCCCTGCGGCTTCTCCTTCAAGACCAAGAGCAACCTCTACAAGCACCGCAAGTCCCACGCCCACCGAGTCAAGGCGGGCCTGGCGGCTGGCCTTCCTCTCCGCGGGGGCGCCGGCCGGGCGGGGGACAAGGACGACGAGGATGACCCCGAGGAGCCCACGGAGGGGGAGACCACCGACTCGGAGGAGGAGACGGGTCAACGGCAAGGAGGGAAAGGGGAGCCCCTCCCGGCAGGGCGGGTGGAGGAGGAGGAGGAGGAGGAGCAGAGAACCGGGGACTCCCAGGCCGTCAAGCAGAGGCTGGCCATGCGGCTAAGCGAGAGGAAGCGGGGCCCCGCCGTCGGTGCCGCCGCCTGCCCGGACGACCCGCGCTCTTCCCTGTCCACCTCCACCTCCTCCTTCACCTCGCTAGGCCGCGGCAGCAAGGGCAGCACTGAGTCGGGATACTTCTCCGGCTCGGGGAGCACTGAGCTGGCCCAGGCGAGCCCGCCAAGCGCCAGCGCCAAGAGCTACGCCGAGATCATCTTGGGCAAGTACGGGCGGCTTGGCGGGCAGCAGCGCAGCAGCCCCCACCCCTCCTCCTCCTCCTCCTCCTCCTCGGAGAAGGGCCTCGCCCCCTTTACGGTGCCCAAGACGCAGGTGATCGAGCACATCACCAAGCTGATCACCATCAACGAGGCGGTGGTGGACACCAGCGAGATCGACAGCGTCAAGCCCCGCCGCTCCTCGCTGTCCCGCAAGGGCAGCGTCGAGTTGCCCAAGTTTGCCTCCAAAGACCCCATGATGGCTGGGATTGAGGTCCTCCCGGGCCCCAGCGGCCTGGGGCAGCTCCTCCTCCTGCCCCACGGGCCGGCGGGCGCCACCGTCGTTCCCCCGGGGGTGTCCGGCGTACCCCTGCTGAGGAGCCACTCGGTGCCGTCTCCTGCCACCCAAGAGGGGGAGTCCTCAGCGGGGTTGGCGACAAAGGTGGTGGCAGCGCCCCCTGGGGGGTTTCGCCTGAGCCGCTCCTTCGACGAGCAGCAGGCGGCGGTGGCGGAGATGCGGGGTGCCCACGCCCAGGGCATGCTCCGGCGCCAGCCCGCCATAGAGCTCCCCCCGGGGGCCGAGCAGTGCCCGGACGAGGCGGTCCCTCACGTCGGCCACCAGGGGGAGCCCCGCGAGACTCTTCCCCGTTGCCTGGGGCGACCAACACCAGCGCCCCTGGCGGTGGAGAGACGGGGGGACGCCCGGGAAGGCATGGGCCGCGAAGACCGCCCCCAGATCATGCACTACAAGTTCAGAGCGCTCGCCATGGCGGTGAGAAAGAGAAGGAAAGAGGAGAGCCTGGAGGAAGATCCCCCCAGCCCGGGACCCACCTCCACGACGGGCTGCTCCATAGGGTTCACACCGCTGGCCGCAGAGCACGGGCAGCCCGGCTCAGGTGGGCTCATCGCCATTGGATGGGGAATGCATCCAATGGCACTTGCATTCGTGTACACACACACACACACACACACACAAAATGCTAATAGCGCTTGCATTTGCATATATATACACACACACACATGCATACCCAATGCTAATAACGCTTGTATTCGTGTATACTCTCACTCACACACTGCTAACAGAGTAGGATAAGGAATGCTAAGAGCGCTCAATCTGTCAATGGTAGAACAGTTCATAGTTTGTTAGGATACTGGCAGCAGCGTGTCACCAGGGTTAACTGCATAGCTATACATTATCTATTAGTATGCCATTCAAATCCCATAAATAATTCCTAGGAGCCTAAGTATCAACCATCCTTGTGAGGATCTTAACATCATCTGCCATTACAGTAGGGTTGAATGTGGCATGCGCCTCACAAGCGGTCATTTCTGAATGAGGATGTTGACAAATCTAAAAGTTTGAGAATACAACGCTCCCTGAGAGCGCTACATTAGAGCACGTATTAAGGAAAAATCTTTTCTTACATCTTATTTTATATTTTATCTAATCTTATCTTATATCTTATCTTATATCTTACATCTTATCTTATGTATTATCTTATCTTATACCTTATCTTATATTATATCTTATCTTATCTTATCTTCTTGCATTTCCACTTAGGCGGGACTATCAAGCCTGAGCCACATCATCCACCACAGGAAAGGAAAGGGGTGTCAGTCATCCAGCACACCAGCTCCTTTGAGAAGCAGGAGAGTATTTCCATGGAGAGTCAAGGTGCGGACCCAAGAGAGAGCCGGCCGGCGGCGCAGCAGCACCCGGAGCCAAAGCCTTTGCCGTCCACCTCCCGCCTCATCCGACAGCACAACATCCAAGTGCCAGAGATCCTGGTTACCGTGGAGCCTGACGCCGACATGCCATCTGTGTCGCCCCCAGCGACCACAACTGTATCCAAGGTGCATCATTATTGAAACTAGCATTTGGCTGGTTAGAATAGAGCACACACATGCACGTATGTACGCACGCACACACACAACACATACACACACTAGGCATTTAAGTGTTTATACATACTGTATATAATACATAAAAATAAAAAAAACACTGAGGTTAATTCAATGTGTTTCAATGCATGCAGGGTCCAAAATTAATACACACCAAGCGCCAAATGCAGGGTAGACTTTCTTTTTGGCGAGTACATTTCAGAGACTGCCTACCACACTCTGGTGGGTAAATGTTTGAATTAAAATAGGCATCTAATTAATTACGGTCCTGAGTCTCTCGACACGCACACATACAGTATTTTGTGAAGACCGGCCCCTACTCTAGCTCTGATTGGCTCTCAGAGCCTGAGCTTTCTTGTCAACCACCTAATATATTCCGTAAACAAACGGATAGAGCAAGGTCGGTATTTCTGCGATGTCTGACCAACCAGGAGGAAATATATAATGTCTAAATCACAAAGTAGTTTTAGTTAATGTTAAAGCCGGTATATTAAAATGTTACGTTAGCGATATCTTAATTACACCAACTTTTACTTTTGAAACTGCTACTTTGCATGAAAAAGATGCAGTCATAAACATTGCAAATTCAGCAGTGGCAACCCTAATGTGTGTGTCCCTCCCAGGAAACTGAGCGGGTGGAGGAGTTCCAGTGGCCCCAGCGCAGCCAGTCGCTGGCCCAGCTCCCCGCCGAGAAGCTCCCACCGAAGAAGAAGCGTCTGCGCCTGGCAGAGATGGCCGCTCAGTCGTCCGGCGAGTCCAGCTTTGAGTCGGTGGCGTCGTCGTCTGCAACGTCGCTGCCCCCCCGCAGCCCCTTGGGTGGCGAAAGCGAGGACACCCCCACCCCCTCCACCTCCACCTCCGGAGGTCATGGCTGCCAGAGGCTGGCGGTGCCCCACCTGGAACACCACCCGGCGGGCATCGTCAAGGAAATGAGGCGCTCCGCGTCAGAGCAGGCCCCTGCCAGTGCACAGGCGGACAAGGCGGCTGCCGAGGCCCGGAGCAAGTCGTTCGACTGCGGCTCCCTGCTGTCGCCCCGGCGCCCCACCTGCGCCTGGAGGGAGAGGAGGAAGTGCCTCCTGGTACGTCACGCCACCCTGGGAGAGCCGGAGCAGGAGGATGTGGGGACGGGCGTGGGGAAGCCTTCCCGGAGCCCGCCCCAGGGGTTTCCCCCAGGTCTGGCAGTCGAGCTGCTGCTCCCTCTGACCCCCGCCTTCTCTGTGCGGGCAGCTGGCCCACCCGGCGCCCCGCGTAACATCCACCACCTTCCCCCGCCTCCGCTCCCCTCCCGGCCCACGGCTAGCCAGGCCACGGCTCTCTCCTGCGGCCCCAGACCCCCAGGGAGACACCTTTCCGCGGAGCCCTTCGCCCTTCAGCCCCTATTCCCCGGGCCCTTTCCCCGGTGCCCGCTGGTGACCACGTGCCTGGCGAGGATCACGCCCGTCCTGACGCTACCGCTGGCTGTGCCTGTGCGGCTCCACGCCCACGTGCCGAGCTACGCCAGAGCCATGTACACCACCCTGTCCCAGATCCAGATCCACAACGCCCACTCCTCGGCCGTCACGGCCATGGTGCTAGTGGGCCGGCTGGAGCGCGACTCCCTGCGTAGGTCCCTGCTGGAGGTACCGTTCCAGGAAGTAAAAAGCTTCCTGCCCCTATCCCTGCGTGGGGGGGAGCCGTCCTCGGGCTCGGGCGAGGACAGCTACGGCCCCCTGGGGGCCGGCGGCAGCAAGCGCATGCTCTCTCCGGCGGCTAGCTTGGAGCTCAGTACGGAAGCCCGGAGGCATCAGAAAAGGGTGAAGGAGGAGGGGGGTGTGGGGGCCGGGGAGGGGGAGGAGCAGAAATTGGAGGCGAGGCTTAAAGCCGAGCTGGGGCAGGAGGAGGGAAATGAGGTGAAACTGGAAGGGGGCTCGAGGACGGAGCCAGAGCGAGTCGAGAACGTCCCCGTGAAGACCGAGGGGGAGGGCGGGGGAGGGGGGAAACTGGAACAAGGGGAGGAGGGGGAAGGCCAGAGCCCAGAAGCCGCAACCAAACCAATCAAGGGGGAGGCTCCGGGGGTCCAAAGCCCCGGGAGTCCTGGCGGTGGCGCCCCCTCCTGGTCCAGCCTCCACACTGCCACGGCGGTCAGCTGGTGCTACCTCAGCTACACCAAGCCCACGCCGTGCGCCGGCGGCGGGGACCCCCGGGCCTCGGCCTACGCCACCTGGAGCGTGGGCGCGCACAACCCCAACCTGCCCGGCCTCAGCACCAAGGTGGCGCTGTCGCTGCTGTGCACCAAGCAGAGGGGCGGCGCGCAGCTCTACACAGTGGCTGCCTCCGCGCCCGCTCCTGCGCCCGCCACAGGCAACATGGCGTCCTCCAGCAGAGGCACGCCATGCGTCTCAGAGGTAAATATGCACGAGAGCCTGTTGTTGTCCAAGTCCAAGGTCTAGATAGGCCCTCGGTCATCAGAGTGAAAAGTTAGCTATAATTAGTTAGTTACAATTAGTTTGCAATAGTTATCTATTGCAATTTGTTTGCAATAGTTAGCTAATGCAAGCTAATTGTAAGATAATACATTTGATGTCATATTCAGCAAATATCTCCTCGCAAACAAATTATCCGATACTTCTACACAGCCCTGGCTCCAGAAATAGGAACATAAACGCTCACATCAACAAAGTAGTAGTAGTAGTAGAATGCTTTGCTTCACAATGTGTTTAAATGTGTGGGACAGGGCTGCAGAGGGATATTGTTTTGATTTGAGCATGAAGTTAGCAAGCGTTATTGAGAATAACTAACCCCTTGGTGAGACCTTTCACTCCCCCGACTCATAGGTGGTTAATATATTTTTTTGAATGTTATATTTAATTTAGTGTTTTTTTATTCTTACATTTTTTAATAAATGTATCGAATGTATCAATGCTATTGTTCTTTGAGAAGTGTATCTAGAAGTGAAATATTAATCAAATTAAACAACTAACTTCCAACCAACCAAAATGTGAATGCCTGACTTTGAGTCCTTGTTATAAAGGATAAACGATACATATAATTCCGATTACCATATTTTCTGTCCTATAACTGCCATTTAATGGTCTAAATGAATCACTTGGTTTAATTGTTCCAAAATGTGTTTGTTTTGTACCTTGAAAACTATATAACATGACGGCTAACGCCAGTGCTCAGACGTAGCTTAGATGTCAGTCTTTGAGTAAATGTTTCTGTCTTGAGTGTAGGTACATGCCACCCCAACCGGCGGCACCGTCGAGCTGAAGGATCCGCCACGGCACGAAATAGAGAAGAAGAAAGGCAGGGCGGAAGAGGAAGGGCCCTCCAACTCCAAGAGCGACCCTCCTCCACGTGTCCGGATCTTCGAAGGCGGGTACGCAACAGTGAAGCCTGCCAGGTGGCTGTCTTGCATGCAGCCTTTACTAATGGCTGCCGGAGTTATTACTGAGCACAGGGCGTTAGTTCTCATTAGCACACACTCAATGCATCATTGTTCTACAAAAGAAAACATAATACAGTTATAATGCACTTAGTGTATACAGCCCCTTAAAAAGATTTCTTCCTCTGTTTATGGCCTTTCCTTGGAAGTTTACAGGGGGGGGCTGCTTAAGTGTTTTAAATGTAAGACCGCTGGGATTAAAGACAGAAATACACCAAGCTGACAGTCCGTTCACTGTGCTCGCTCCTCATTTATGTTTTTCTCGCCCACGCCTCTTGCGTGAGCTGATCAATTTTTAGAAAAGGGTCCATTCATGTCCAACTTTATCTGAAAATAGAAGCACACCGAGCTAACAAAACACAGATTGTCGATTCAGGAATAGCAGTAATGCCTAATTATGCAGGTAATGTATTTCTCAGTTCCACAGCCTACCTGGGCGCTGAGAAAATGGCTGACGGTGGAGGGTGTAAACAAACCTTACTGTGAGCAGACGTCCGCAGAGTAATGACAGATGGTTCACAGTGGGGTCCGTGGGGATGTCATTTGTACCTGTAGCCTGTGTGTGTGTGTATGTGTGTGTGTGTGTGTGTGTGTGTGTGTTCAGGCTTCCATTGCATGCACTTTTTCTGGTCTTTTTACAAGTGTCTTTAAAAAAGCTAGCTAGCGCTTATGGCATGTCTATTCACTGTACGGCAGCAGATGGGATCGGTAGGAGAAAAGGGAGCGGTGTCAATCTGGAGCAGCAAATGAAAGACCAGAACTGCTGCGTTTCCACTTCATGGACACAGATCCTACTGTACTTTGTGTGTATGTACAGTACAGTATACAGTTTGTGTTGTGCTGGATGGTGATTTAGTTTTCCAGGCAATCTGCCCGTGTGTGTGTGTGTGTGTGTGTGTGTGTGTGTGCGCGCACGTGCACAAGCACACTCAATGTGCAGACAATTCCTGTGTTCATGAGCCTGAGTGAGTGTAAAGAAATTGTCTGCCTGACAGTAGATAAGACATTAATTACTAGTGTTTATCACTGGCAGCCATATTCTCTCTCTGTCTCTCTGTCTCTCTATCTCACTCACTCACTCACACAGGAAGGGCATCCTACAGCACCCCACAGCATCCCCCCATCTTCCCTCCAGTCTGTCTCCAACCCACACGGTTTTTCTCCATCTTTTGTTGCTAGGTTGCTCTGCCAAATCTGTCTCTAGCTAACCGATTGTTCCTTCGCCCGAGTGTTATCTCCCAAACGTGCGATATCTCTGTGAACCGCCACCACACCACTGTTTCCCGCTGAACGGATTTCCGTGCATGCTAACGAGCGCAGCAGGTGGCACCCTGCTGAATACCGCGTCTCACTGACTGCATTATACTGTAAATACATCCTGGCGAGAAAATGGAGTACTGTATTTTCCGGGAATGTACGTTTTTTTTTTATAGTTAGTCTGGCTGATCCTACGATATATATTCCTCCAAAGCGATTGTGTGTGTTTGGTCTACTGCATACTGTACCAACAATGACCAAGTGGTGACACATTATATAAAGTGCACCCGGAAAGTATTCACAGCGCTTCACTTTTCCATATTTTGTTATGTTACAGCCTTTATACCAAAATGTATCTTTTCCCCCTTAAAACGTAACACACAATACCCCATAATAACAAAATGAAAAAAGTCAAAACAAAAAAAACATGTACATAAGTATTCACAGACTTTGGGCAATACTTTATTAAAGCACCTTTAGCAGTAATTACTGCCTCAAGTCTTTTTGATATGATGCTACAAGCTTAACGCACCTACTTTTTACCTCAAGCTCCATCAGATTGGATGGGAAGCATCTGTGAACAGCCATTTTCAGATCTCTCCAGAGATGTTCAATCGGGTTCGTCTGTGCTCTGGCTGGGCCTCTCAAGGGCATTCACAGAGTTGTTCCGTTTGTTATCTTGGCTGTGTGCTTAGGGTCTTTGTCCTGTTGGAAGAACCTTCTCCCCTGTCTGAGGTCCAGAGCATTCTGGAGCAGTTTTTATCAAGGATGTCTCTGTACATGGCTGCATTCATCTTTCCCTCGATCCTGACTAGTCTCCCAGTTCCTGAGTGCCTGGTTTCCTCCAGACATGACGCTTGGCAATCAGGCCAAAGAGTTCAATCTTTGTTTCTTTAGACCATTTCTTTCTCATGGACTGAGAGTCCTTCAGGTGCCGTTTGGCAAACTCCAGGTGGGCTGTCATGTGCCTTTTACTAAGGAGTGGCTTCCGTCTGGCCAATCTACCATACAGGCCTGATTGGTGGAGTGCTGCAGAAATGGTTGTCCTTCTGGAAGGTTTTCCTCTCTATCGGAACAACGCTGGAGCTCTGTCAGAGTGACTTTAGGGTCACCTCCCTGACTAAAGCTATTCTTTCCCGATCGCTCAGTTTGGCCCGGCAGCCAGCTCTAGGAAGAGTCCTGGTGGTTCCAAACTTCTTCCATTTACGGATGATGGAGGCCACTGTGCTCAGTGGGACCTTCAATGCTGCATATATCTTTCTGTAGCCTTCCCCATATTTGTGCCTTGATACAATCTTGTATTAGAGGTCTACATGGCAATTTCTTGGACTTCAGGGCTTGGTATGTGATCTGACTGCACTGTCAACTGTGGTACCTTTATATAGACAGGTGTGTGCCTTTCCAAATCATGTCCAATCAACTGAATTTGCTACAGGTGGACTCCAATCAAGTTGTAGAATCATCTCAAGGATGATCAGTGGAAACAGGATGTGCCTGAGCTCCATTTTGAGTGTCATGAGTAGAGGGCAGCGCAATCCACAACCACTCAGGCAACAACGTATCTTGCCAGCTTTCTCATCCTTAGCCAGCTTTCTCATCTTTAGAACTACCTTTGACATGAAGAACACAATAATTCTCTTTCTCACTGATAATGGATAATGTGAAACTGCGCTGGGTGTATGTCATGGTGCCATAGAGTTGAACATGCCATAAATCTGTCTATACCATGTTTAGAGCAAGGACTGGAGCCCTCAAAGTGACAACATCCTTCACATGTGCTCTGCTTTGAATTTCAGGTGCCCCGTAAAATTATATATTTGTGTGAAGATTCCTTCTCGTCGTCTATGTATGTTTTCGTCGTAATGTATGTTTTCAGGGCTGTGGAGATGGTTCTTTGACAGAGTGGCACACCGTTGAAGTGCCAAAAGTCGTGCCGTGGTGCTGAAGACGTGAGCGTGTATTTTTAGCGCTGACACGAAATGTGTGCCAGGGAACAGTTAGCCGTCTTCTGAGGCAACTGCAACGCGGTGTCACTCTAGAGACGGGGTCTCGTTGTGCAGCGATTTGCTTTGACTCGCTGTTTGCTATAAAACAGGAAGTATGCACGTGATCTCTGTTTATGTGTGTGCTGCACATCCTGCAATTAAATACAGACAGGTGCACACATTGGATATTTGGGACCCAGAATGGATTTACCGTTTTATCATGTGTAGGGAACAGATGGGGTTTTTCATAGCGGACAATTAAATTAGTTGGAAAAAGTCTGTGGGTTCTGCTGTGTTCCCGCAAATAGCCTTTCGGTAAACATGGAGATTGCCTATAAACAACATTTTCTTAGACTAGAGCTAAATGTGTTGCTTGATTTTTATAAATGCTGACTATTTCGGGCTGTTGGCTAAGATGAGGTTTCCCTTCCTTCTCTGTAGCTGCTGCTATTGTTGGCGGAGGGAACGCGGGCAGCACAGAAAAGCTGGTATTCTCTATGTGGTCTAGTGGGGCTGTAGGGAATAGCTAGGGGACTTAGATGAGCTGGGCTTTTTGGTGGGGCTTCCCCATCCTGCCTGCATAAAGATGGCTTTGTTCATGGTAAATACTTACAGATGCACTACAAAAAAATCTAAATCTTACCAAATATATTTGTCTAATTTCTAGTAAAAATGTCTAACTATACTTAATATAAGACACAATTACCTAACGAGCTCTTTTGTCCAGATATAATGTTATTTCAAGAAATCTTACAAGCAACTTTTCACTTGTTCTATTGACAGATTCATTTTCTTATTATGAGCAAGTTTGTATTCATCATTTTTTTAAACTTATTTTTGAAGAGCCATTTGTTGCATTGTGTGTATGTGTGACTGGTATCAATTAGAGACCTCATAATTGAACTAAAACCAACACAAATCACTTGTAGAGTAAATGCACCCTAAACTGTGTCTATTTGACCTGTGATGTACATAATAGTCACACATCAATGCTTCCCATTTTTATAACAATCTGCATTATGTCGGTTGACAAAGGCTCTACACTTCAAATCCATTTAAAATTGCTTTTTGGCTTATGCGCGTACTGTTGGAGCACTTGTGCTGTTAATGTTAAATGTTAATAGACCCTCTATAGACCTCCCCATTGATTTGCATGGAACGCTGGGTCGTTCTGGCCTGCAGAAAGGGGTGAAAAGTCTGCTGAAAAGTCTGTTGAACCCTCTCTGTTATTCCAGTTTCTCTGGTTATACTTTGACTAGTCGTCGTCATTTTAAAAAGAAAACCAAATCATTATCTCGCTCTGTCTCTGTTTTCCAGCTACAAGTCCAACGAGGAGTATGTGTACGTGCGTGGCCGAGGCCGGGGCAAATACGTCTGCGGCGAGTGCGGCATTCGATGCAAGAAGCCCAGCATGTTGAAGAAACACATCCGAACGCACACCGATGTCCGGCCATACGTCTGCAAACACTGCAACTTTGCCTTCAAAACCAAAGGTGGTGGGGGTGGAAGTATGCTTGTTCTTGTGTCTTACACAGAATCACCACAATTACAAGTAATGAGGAGGCGTTTTGCGTAAGGATGCTTACAGAGGTAAAGGGTGGGTGTGGAATGTGTTTCGAATAAGTGTCTCTACACATACAGCCGCGGAAGAAATTAGAAGAACACTGCACAACTTCTATGTTGTGTATGTGTTCGCGATCATAATTGCTTTCTTTTTGATCTGGTTGTTAATGTGGATCCCGTGCCTTTTAAACGAGAATCTTGCAAGCGCATTATAAACCAGCTGGCAGTTGAAAACTTGTCAGCTGCGTTTGCCTTCAGCTTGCTGCCTAGTATAAATGATGTTGATGCTTTTGTGCAGTCCTTTAGTGAGCATTGCACCGGATCAGGTGGCTCCCTGGTGTTAACAAAATCTCCGTGGATGAGCGACATCATCCGCAGTTTTAGACGTGGATGTCGGAAGACGGAGCGGTAATGGAAAATTACTCGGCTCCAAGTACATCGTCTTTATCTTAAGGAGCGTTTAGTAACTCTAAATGAGATGATCAGCGATGCTAGCTTCGTATTTTTCTTCAGCATGCAATGAACACCCGAAAGCTCTATGAAACCTTCGCAAAGCCCTGTGGATATCTTGCCTACGCCATTGCTTTTAAAAGCAATTAATTATATTGGCTCTTAATTATCTGGACACAGTGTTTAATAACTACAGGCCTATTTCAAAATTGCCTTTTGTATCAAAAATCTTGGAGAAGGTTGTGGCAATGCAATTACATGATGCTTTGGATGCTCAAAATATCTTTGAAAAGTTCCAGTCTGTCTTCCGTAAAACGCATTCCATTGAAACTGCCCTTATTAGGGTTTACAATTATATTTTAATGGCTGCTGAAAAATGATTTCCATGCATGTTTTACTGGATCTCAGTGCTGCCTTTGATACTGTTGACCGTGGCATTCTGATTGACAGACTAAATACATTTGTGGGCATTTCTGGATCTGCTCTGAATCGGTTTTCCTCTAACCTCTCTGAGTTTCTCTGTGTCAGTAGGAACATCAATGTCTGACACTGCCCCGTTGTGCTGTGGTGTGGCCCAAGGTTCTGTGTTGAGCCCCCTGTTATTCAGCTTGTATATGCTTCCTCTGGCCATGATCATTGGTTTTAAAGGAATTTCTTAACACTGTTATTCCGATGACAGTGAGTAATGTGCCAATACTCTTCTTTTCCTTCGCAGGGAACCTTACTAAACACATGAAATCTAAGGCTCATGGGAAGAAGTGCCAAGCCATGGGAGTGTCTGAGTCATCGTGGGACGAGCCGGAGAGCGAAGAACCAGGTACATGAAGGCGGGGTGACGTCATCACACGTGGTTCTTTATGCGGGCGGAGAAAGGCTGCACAGCTGGTCCAGATCAGCTAGCCTAGCCTAGCTTAGCCTAGCCAAGGCCTAGCCGCGTGACACCTGCCGGCTTACGCAACCCCATGTTCTATTCCTCTCCCTCTGGCCTTGCAGGGGCAATCTTAAAAAAAAAAAAGTAAAATAAATAAATTAACAATGCAGAGCATTGCAACCACGGAACTGTGGTATAACTGCATTAGCGCGGCTGGTACATACAGTGTGTGTATGTATGTGCGTGCGTGTGTGCGTGTGTGTGTGGTGGGGTTAGGGGGAGAGGCTATTGTAGGGTAGTGTTCCTCTGGATGCCCTATGAGCAGAAGCTAGCTAAAAGGAAGGTAACTGATGGTTAATTCAGGCGTTCCAGCAGCTGGTAGCCCGTTAGCCCCAATGTACAACAGGCGTAGATACAGTGTACAGCAACCAGAGTCTGGTGTTTCACTGTGGAGCATATAGCCACCTAAACCTCCATTCTCTTCCCCCTCCCCCTCCCACCCCTCGCTAGATCTGACAGAATACAGTCATCTCCGCCAAGGCCGAGCTATTCAAACACTCAAACACCAGCCTCCATTCACAGGGTTGCCGGAATATTTTGTCAATAGCGGCACGACTCTGTTCAATTAAATTCCCCGTCGCTGCGACCTCGGGCTATTTTTAATCCCAAGCGTGACGAGCCCGCGGGCGAGTCTTTGTGCTCGCGCCTGGAATATGTCACGCTGCGTTCGACCGTCGTGACGGTGTATATACAGTATATATAGCCGCGGAAATAATTCTAAGACTACTGCAGCATTTTATACTATTTATACTATATATACTATTTACACATTTAGATGTTTTACTATATGTATGCGTGTATATATATATGTATACGTATGTATGTGCATGTAATATATGTACAGTAATTTTAGATATACATTTATCATTTTTCTATTCATGTCATACGTTTTACATTTACAGTATATTAATAGTGTGGATGTGTGTCACCAGGGGGCAGTGAGGAGCAGCTCTGTGGCTCCGAGGAGAAGGACGAACAGGAGGAGCATCAGTTCTCCGATGTGGAGGAGTCCTCGGACGACGACGATGAGGAGGACGAAGAGGAGGAGGAGGAGCAGGAAGAGGAGCAGCAGCATGAGGAGGAGGAGGGGTCTTCGTCCCACGACGACCCACCCTCCTCTTCCCCCTGCTCCTCGGGAGGACATCCCGACTCCGGCCTACCGTGGCTTGGGGGGTGTACCTCCTCTCCCTGCAGCCGGAGGGCGCTGTTCTCGCGGCAGGGCCGGGGGGTCGCCCTCTCGCCCAGGGCCGGTGGGGGGGAGAGCCGCTCACCCAGCCACAGCCTCTCCCCCCGGCCGGAGCAGCTGTGCCCCTCTCCGCCCACTACCCTGTCTCCCCTGCAGCAGCGTGCCCGGGCCATTGCCCCCCTGCCACCCTCCCCGCAATGCCGACCGCCGCCATTGCACATGCCCTGGGAAGTCGCCGGCGGCACGCTGGTGAGTTTGACTGGAGCAACTTTAAAGGTATAGTCAGCAAGCTAATTGTAAGCTAATGCACATTTCTGTCAAATTCACCAACTATCTCCTGGCATTGTACTAGCTTACCGTTCTGTGTGCGCTGAAACCATAATCTTACTTCTGCACAGCCCTGCCTCCGTCAATAAGAACATAAACAAAGTGACAAATACTGCTCACAACATCCAGGGATGGGCAGTATTTATGATACATGTATTTGAAATACAAAATAGTATTTTGTCATTTGTATTTTATAGGTTTGTTGAAAATGGCTTAATATTTTGTATCAAAATACTTTTGTGCTTTGTATTTTGTAGATTAACAATACTATAACATACTTTCTGTGAGACATTTACTTTAATTGACTCTAATTGTAACTAAATGTAACCAGACGCATACTAAAATTCACTTGGTAAACAGGGTCTGGACACGCTCCATTTTCAGTCACCGCATCCTACTCTGCCTTTGACTAATATTGATACTGTTTGACATCCTTTAACCAATCAGCATTGCTACAACTGTTTGTATTGCTTCATATAGCTCTACCACCATTTTGAACGCTTAACTTCAATGCCTATCTAAAGCATCATTACATTTAACCACCCCTACTGGTCGCTGATTGGTCCACCGTCCAGGGTGGCTGTGTGAATGCTCACAACAACAGCCTTTGTAATGTGGTACCTATGTATGGGGTTCTGCTTCTGAGGGAGCATCCTATGGCATTGAAGGGAGAGGTGTTTTTGTTTTGCTCAAGCATCAACAAGCTTTCTCCAGAATGACTATAGCTTTAACTGAGTCAGTTTACAGGTGAAGGGTTAAGGCTAATCAAATAGTCTGACTGATACGTTTGTGAAGTGATTTCATACTCTATTGGAAAAGTATTTTTGACTAATTTTAGAATACAAAATACAGTAGTTTATTTTGATACATTGCACGGCTGCTGTATTTTGTAGTTTATTTGGATACACTTAGGATTAGGGTATTTTTTAAATTATTATTTTGAAAACAAACTGCTCAGCCTGTCACATTGAAACACATTGCAAAGCCAATAGCATTGTTTTTGTGAGTATTGTTTGCCGCTTTGTGTGTGTTACTATTTACAGAGGGCTGTAGCGAAATACAAGGGAATATTTAATGAATTTCACCCTTATCTTACAGTTATCTTGCAATAGCTGATTATACCTTTTTAATCCACGACACAATATTGGTGAGGTGATTTTAATAATATCTTTGTGTATCATGTATGCGTATAGGTAGGCCTTTATGTTAATCTAAAGAAAGACATTTCTTAATAACATTGTCTAAACCTGGAATTAAATCCGTAACCCCTTACAAACATAATAAATAATAATATTACTAATTATTTTTAGTATTTTAAAAGATTTTTTTTGTACTTTGAATCAAGGTATATATGGACAGAGTTATTGTACCTTCACTTGACCTGGTTTGAGAGTGTCCAATCTCAATTATCTTCACATAATTCCACTGCCATACCTTCTGGTAGTGAGAAGTCAAAGTCGTCGTGTTGATGGTGTTCTTGCTCCCCCTACAGGAGAGAAGTGGTACAGTAGGCGATGTGGTGCCCATGTCACCCGAGGCCATCCAGTTCCCTCCCTTTCTCCGCCTCTCCTCCTGCGAGGGCTATCCCGGCCACCAGGGGGCAGACAGCGTCTTCAGCCACCTTCCCCTGCACTCACGGCAGGCTAAGGTGCCGTACCTCATGATCCCCATCGGGGGGATCCAGATGGTGCAGGCCAGGGTGCGATCTCACCTCACCACGCCGCGCTCCCCTACCGCTCCGCCCTCCGCGGAAGGGCAGTTGTCGTCGTCGGCGTCGCCCTGGGGCGGGACCCCCAGTGCTTAGGGGCTCAGGACTCGGGGGTGCGGGAGGCAGGATGCAGGTGCCGCGGCCGGCGTGGCCGCAGACTCTAAGCAATACGGCAGCTCCACCCACAGCCAAATGCACGTCGCCGAGGGCGACGCAAGAGACTTCCCGTCGGGGCCACCCCTCGGGTCCAGTGGAGCCGATGGCCTTGCACGCGATTGGATGGCCCCGTGAGCGGCAGCGGGACGAGGGCCAATCTGGCAGAGGGACAGAACAGACCTGAGCACTTACTAGTCGTTACACCTTTAAGGCGTCACGCATCACGTTTTTTTCCTTTTACTTTATTGGCTGCATACGACATTTTTATTTTTATTTGTATTACTGGTTTGTTTTATACCTTTTCAATACTATTGTTAACTTAATTGTTATTATTATTATTATCTGAATTTCTTTGGCCAATATTCAGGTTTGTTATAGAATGCACTTTTTTTTTCTTTGTGAAAAAGTTTGCCTAAAATCTTTCCACCTGTATCCTTGATACTGCGATCTTAACTTCTGTTTGAATATATGTAAAATGACTATGAATAAATGTGTAAATGACCAAAATTAAAGATAATTCAAGTTCTTTCGCCCTTTGTCCAGTATTACTCAAATTGTAGCTAATTGTGCCTTTTGAGTCCAGGTTTGTGTATGTACAGTGTAAGTGGATAAAGAGGAGGCTGTCACATTTTGATATACTCTTTTTCTTTGTGTATATTGAATAAGAAGGGGGGGGGGGGTATTTGGTGTTTGATTGTTTCTATATTAAAATGCATTGCATTAATGCCATGGTAACAGAGTTGTATCGATGATGTATTTAAGAAGCAAAGACAACTTTATTGTCATTAAAAGATGCACTGAAGGTATATATATTTTTTTTTTAAAAGAAGAAAAAAGATTTCTGCTCAGAACAAATCTCAGAGAAGTGTGCTTTTATTTATTGTTATTTGATGACTGATTAATTGTTTCACCAGTTTTGGTTGTTTTTGTTATATAGGGGAGGTAAACCATGCCATTGTTATTATGCCTGTGTCTTTTTCACAATGTTCTTGTGACTTTAATTGATTATGGAGGACAGAACAGACGAGGTTCACCGGTACTGGAAGGTCAAGTGCCCTGCAGAATTCACACAGCCAAATTTCTAGTCATGGAACAAATAAAAAGTGCACCAGATATTCATGTGGTTGTGCCTTTATTTACAATATTTTCCAGCTTGAAAGTTGGGGCGACAGTGGAGCAGCGGGCAACAGGTGACCCAGAAGTTGCTGGTTTGATCCCGGCTAGCTCCTCACCAAGTGTCCGGGTGTCCTTGAGCTTTGAGTTGCTGGACGTTTAAAAAACGCTATATAAATGCAGTCCATTGATTTACCATTTAGCTTTCTGTGCATTTGTTTATATATATCAATTAATTGTGCATTCAATTCCTCCGATTGCGGGAATTAGGTTGACAAATCAATTATATTCATTAGAGGGTGGCTTACAGAGAGGGCCCTTTTGCCTTTAATGATCTAATAGGTAATGTTCAACAGCTGCCACTAGATGGCCTTTCAATGTCTCCAAATGCCTGTCAAGTACTGATTTGGAGTTCTGTTTCCATTGTTCAATGCAAACATGCCACTCCTGCATGTAAGGGCCAATAGGGGGTGCTCTCCATTCCAAACACCAATGCTGTTTGATATTTCACCACGATACCATGAGAACCAGCAAGAGCTTCACATTTTTAAATTATTTAGGAGTAGGCTGAATCATTACTACCTGTACCGACTTGTTGTTTAAACCTATATGAAATGTTTGAGATAATGTTTGCATTAAAGGTAATGTTGACTGTCCTACAGTATATAATGTTGATGTCTACTGAGCTAACATTGCTGTGTCAATACCATCATGTTTAACCCATTTTAAAGCTGTAACATCATATTAAATTTCAGGATATAATACTGTTTCACTTTACATTCTGTAAGGACTTAATTTCTCTAAACATTAACAGTTTCAACTTTATATTTTATTATCTCACGTGGAAATCATTTACAGTGATTTGTCTTCTAGAACTTCAATCTGACACACTGCAAGAGCATTTTAAGAGCATATCTGGGCGTGTGTACAGAAAAATATAGTATTAAAAAAATGTGCTGTATTAAGCTATAAGGTGATGTGTCACTGTTGATATCTCAGCCCAAACTAACTGTAGCAAGCTGTTCGTTCATCTACTGCTGCTCCCTCACAGAACAATACTGAACACAGCAGGAACGTGTATTATATAAAGCTCATAGAGACCAGACTGTTCACAAAGGTCCTGTGGTGGTCTTAGTTTAGGAGCAGTGGTCAGGCAGCAGCAAATGTCAATACAAAACCAGGTACTGTGTCTGGCAGCATGCAGCCAATTTGTTTTTACAAGTCAGAACTAGAGTTTAACCCTCCTGAACTGCTGACCAAGTGGGATTCAATACCTAGTCATTGTGAGTTTATACTGTAGCATGGGTGGTTCATGGTAGTAGGGAGTGTTTTGTGAGGAGCAGTGTGGAGGAGGAGGTAATGATGCTAATTAAAAACAAACAGGTTAAAATTAGAAGCAGATACAAGACTAAACGTATTTTTTAATACTCATTGATGGTGTTTTTATTGTTTGTTTTAACTCATTTCAAATGAAATCGTCTATACAAAATCAACTTCTGTATACTGTAATAATGTCATAAATGAAATCCACACGTTTCTTAAATGTGTCTGTACTGTCTGAAACCTTGGTATTACTGTTTAAAGACACTCCTCAATTGTGTTACAGAAACCAGAACCACACCTGTGTTCAAACCAACCGTCAAACACCTGCATAAAGAATATTGTATTACCATGAGTCTTCATCTCACTTTGTCTATTGACTGTATTTCCATACTCATTAGGTCATTTCCATAGCTGCTGTCATACCTCACTTGCCATATTAACGTGAGTAATGTCACAACAGGATAAAACCACTTGGAAAAACAATGGTTGATAACATCCAGGTTGGTTATTTGAATGTGTGTGGAGAGTGAAGGGTCCCGAAATTTACATGAGCAAAGGCTACCATTTGATTATCTATCTGTGATGCCATGTGCTGCTCACTGGGACCACGTAGGTGGGATATAGTCCACTGGACGTCCCAAGGCAAGGTAGAGAGTCAGTAAAAACTTTATTAGCTAGGCCATTACCTATGGCACTTTTTATGTTTGATTACGAGGTAATGGGTATAATGACATTCTGCTGCATTTGTTCTATCTAGAATATTGTTTGCTTATAATTGCTGGTATATGACCTGTCCAACCACTGACAAATGTACTACATGTAAGTCACTTTGGATAAAAGCGTCTGCCAAATGCCATGAATGTAAATGTAAAATGTAAATACATTTTATTTTTTATCTTTGAATATAACTGTTATTTTTGTATACAATGATAAAATTAGTTTTTGCATACATTATACATTGACACCTTCATTTTGTCAAGCTGTAATACGATGTCAGATCAATATACAATAATACAGTAAAACTGCAATATGCATCACTGTGGTGTTAATCATTGAAGCTAATAATGAAACACTCGCAATAGTGGCAAGAATGAAACTATTGCTCTATGTGCATTATTGTTTCATTATAGCGTTTCCTCAGCCCCTCTGGATTCTTGACCAATCATTGACCACTGTTCATTTGTTTCGAACAATGGCGCCGGTGGTTGCACTCTATGGTAGTGCTAGATGAAGCAATACAGACAGTTGTAGCAATGGCGATTGGTTAAATGCTGCTCCAGTAGTTTCTAAATAAAGCCCAACATGTGACCGGTCTTCATGTGAATCTCAAACATTTAGTTTTTGCTTATTTCTTTTTCCATTTGGGTTTAAAGCCATGATCAGTGCTTCATTTCATGCTGCATTCCGCAGTTATTAGACATAGGTCATCTTATTGATTGAATGGCTAGACAACAACTTTTCTACTAAAGAAAAAAAATCACAGGCTTTCAACACTGCCAAATGCAAGTTGATCTTGTGACCAAACCATTGGCTCTACTCGTGCAAGAAGAGCCATCTAGCAAACTTTGTGTCTAACAGTGTCGCTGTATGAAGACTATAGGCGACTGACCACCCTATCGTGCTGTAAATACATAATACGGCCAAGTGTTAAAAGCTTCTAGTGTTAAAATCCAAATTTACTAAAAATGATGTCCCAATCTATATCATTTATCTAAAGACTGTGACAATGTCCATCTTTAAATTCTCTCACAGTGTGTTTACTGTATGACAAAAGTTTTGGAACCATGACCAAAGATATTGCCTTTTAATGGTCATCTTATCGAGTCAACCTTGAATTGTGCAGTGTAGTGTAAGTGTTGCGAAACGCTGCAAACAAACAATGTTAGGAAGATAGATGTCTCAATAAATCACGAGGGAGATCATATAACAGGTTTAAAAAATGTAAAAGGAATTACACACAAAATGGTATATACTTCATTTAAATCCAGACAAGTTCAAGTTGTATTGAATTTGAATGTATTGAGACATTTGAATATTACTATTGTAAATGTGAATATTAGTGCTATAAAAGACCTTAATTTGACAGGTTGAATAAATGTGCTATATGTACTTTATATTCGGACATAGCACTATAATAAAACCATAACCTCCATTAGCACTATAATAATACCATAACCTCCATTAGCACTATAATATATACCATAACCTAACTCCCCTGGTCAGCAATAGCTATCTTTAATCACCATTTCCACCAAAAGGTGCTTCCCCATCACCCATTATGAGAACATATTCAAATCTCTCTCTGTCTGTCTGTTTCTCTCCCTCTCTGCCCATCCCTCTCTCCCTCTCTCTCTGTCTGTTTCTCTCCCTCTCTCCCTCTCTCTCTCTGTCTGTTTCTCTCCCTCTCCGCCCATCCCTCTCCCTCTATATCTCTCTCTCTGTCTGTACAGTATGTCTCTTCTCTTTCTGTCTGTCTGTCTCTCTCCTTGTCTCTCTCCATTTGTCTGTCTGTCTCTCTCCCTCTCCATCCCTCCCCTCTTTCTCTCTCTCTCTCTCTCTCTCTCTCTCTCTCTCTCTCTCGGCCCATGCCCCTCGTATCTCAGGTAACGTGTAACAGGTGTGTTTTGGAGGTCAATAGGTGCTGACAGTAGAGGAAGAAAGGACAACAAGAGGAAATTAGAGTGTGTGAGTGTGTGTGTGTGTGTGTGCTGATGGAAAGATTCCTGGAATGTTTGGTTGGCTACAGACTGGGCTTGTACAGTGCTGTACAACCGCCCAATAGCATGCAGCGGGAGGCGGGGCCTGTGGTGATGTGACATCGTTATAAGGGAGGGAGGCAGCGCGTGCAGACACCTGAAAACAAACACATCAGCAGCAGCATACCGCAGGGCTGTAAACGCGTTGACGATCCCGTTCTCTTATCCTATACCTGAAAACATTAACTATGACACCTCATTCTGTGGTCTTCCTTCTGATCCATCTGTGGGCTGCTATGCAAGACGGTGAGTGGGTTTTACTCCTTTCTATTGGATAATGCACAGACCAATCTGCCACTGTGGCTTTCTCATTGGCTTCATCATTCTCACATTCATTAGTATTTAATATGAATGGATGTGTAGCACAGGTGGTTAAGTTGGTGCAACACATGAATGCAATACACTGCAAAAAACGTAACCTTGGTAAGATTAAATATATTCAATAAGACGATACATCTTCAATTGAGGCATTACATGCTTTTCTTAAAATACCAGACATTTTTACTTGTTTTCAAAAATCTAGTCAAATGAAATGTTTCTGTTCTATTGGCAGATCATTTTGCTTATTTAATAGTAGTTCCCCTATTTTACAGTTTTTGCAGTGTACTGAACACAGCTGATAGACAGTTAACTGTCTCAGCTGTGTTGCCTGGATACTGCTACAAAATATTTTTGGTGTTACAGACCTTAACTTAATGTTAATTAAGTGTATATGAAGCTGCAAATATTTCAGTACCTTAAATTACCTGATGTTTTAAATTTTAACAGTGAATAAATTGCCTGCAGATTTACATACTGAACTGCAAAAACTACATCTAACTCAGTGATAATCTTTAATATTTAAAATCTAGTTGAACTTGTCTCTATAAATTGCTTATCTAGTGACTTAAAATGCACATTTACTTATATTAATAAATCTTATCAAGTGACTTTTACTGTAGCCTATTTTAAGCATTAGGAAGCTCATAACTTATGTGTTGCGTATATATTTGATAGGGCATTTTTGCAGTATTTACTGTATATGCAGTCATCTAGTTTAGCGGTTTTCAACTTATAGGTTCGGAACGTTTTTATCACCATTTCCTTTTTGATTACAATATTTCCAACGTTTTTGATTAACTCAAATCAAATGCTTTGCCTATTTGTGTGTTGAATACAATCTTCTGTTAACGGTTAATACTGTACAGCAGATACATTCTTTAGAGGGGTCGCAGATTTACAGAAGGGAGACATTTTTAAGGCAATTTGAAAGAATGTTTGCGTGGCTAGTTGAGTGTTATCTCCCGGGCCGTCTCAGGTCTGGCTGTTCCACTGATGGAGCAGGACGAGCTGGAACTGCCCCTCCCAAAGGAGACTAGGTTCAGAACCAGGGCCAGAACCAGGACCAGGCGCTGTGCCTGCAGCAACCAGCTGGACTCTGAGTGCCATTACTTCTGTCACCTAGACATTATCTGGGTCAATACGCCAAGGTCAGCCTCACACGCACACCCACACACACCCAAACACACGCACACACACACACACACCCAAACACACGCACACACACGCGCGCACACACACTAAACTGTTCCTCAGTCACACGGGGAGGCTTTTATGATTGTCATTATACTGCCATTACATAATATAACAATATTATGTATACCACTGTTGGGTTAATAAATAAATACATTTTATGTATTACCTCATCAGCAGGGGTATTACAAAGTATCTTTTGAAAGCAAAAGAGCACTATTGTAAAAGCACGTGACACGTATGCCTACCAATCAAGAAACAACATGATCCGCACACCAGTATTTAAACCAGCATACGGTCTGGGAGCTCGCCTAAATCGCTCCCTCTATTAATAAGACTATTCTCTTCTTATCTATCTTCCTTGTGTGTCCTCGGCAGTAAAAAGACACTTGATGGCCTGGGGAGCCCTCTTGCACGGCGTCGCAGGTCGGCCAGCCGCTGCGCATGCGCTAGTCCTGCTGACAAAACCTGCTCCGTCTTCTGCCGTAACAGGTGAGTCCCGCAAGCAAGCCGTGCTACTCTATTGTTTGTGTTCCCTCGGTTCCGAGCGGTCCTTTTATGCGATGTCTGGTTCTCAGCGACCCGCCTGTGTTGTTTTTCCACGCTTTGGGTCTAATCCAAACATTAAAGGGAGTGATCGTTAGCACAATGCTCCCGAAACCAGATGGAGGAGAACAAATCATGTGTCAGTACGCGGCATGTAGGGTAGGGAGGAGTTAAACGAGTGGGAGTTGGGAGTTAGGGATTAGTGGTCCCTAGAGATGAATGGGAAATAAATAGCACCACCTAGAGATATTCATTATGCTGTCTGAACACACACTATTTGACTAGTTTAAGATTATGACTATCTCAACGGATGGGCTTGCCGTTCCATGGGAAACAATAAAACATAAAGATTAAGCTTTAACTGGGACTGGCAAGTATGAGTAATAGATAGGTCTATACAATGGTAAGTTCTATTTTTACAGCACTAAAAATAAAATGACCTGTCTTACATTCGTGTATTTTTCTAACAGCTTAGAGCAGTCCTCTTCAAACAGGTCGAAAATACCTCGGCCCAACCCGCTCAGCATTCTCAGGTAAAAATACCCGTTATTATGAATCGTCAACAGTAGAAAACAGAAGCAACGCGCACTGTGCATCACCAGCTGTATTTACACGTTGCGCGATGAATGAGTCTGTCTGTGCGACACAGAGCTGCGGTGGGGGCAGCCAGACGTTTCCAGGATGCCGTTAATCCAGAGGGGAGGGAAGACGCTGGAGTCTGGGTGGAAAATGCATGATGGCGGCTGTCAGCCTGAGGGAAGGACGAGCAAATGAACAAACGGCACACTCGTCGCCGCGGGGACGTGGAACAATAGACCCGTCGAAAGACGTGTCAACGTGGGAGAGTCGCGGCATATTGTCGGCTAAGAAGAGAAGACATAACGCCCAGAATGAAAGCCGAGTCGGGACGGAGCCCACCTCAGCCTGGGTCTGACATCAGCAACAGGGCTAGATAAATTGGTTTGAAACTCAGACAGCACAAGTCTCTCCCGCATCTCAGAACCTCGCTTTCCTCGCTACCCATTCCATTCATAGGCTTAAGTGCACATGTCTTTTACCCCTACTGTCTGCCTTCAACATAGCAGTGAGCTTGGAACTATTGTTGATATTTATAATGCAGTAAAAGAGTTCGTACAACTAACAGCCATAAAAAGGAACACCTATGGTTCCATAGGTGAAAATATAAACATACAAGGCTAGGCTATTAAAGCCTACTGTATTAGTGCAGGGTGTTATCAAAACAAAGGACTAAATGCATACTTTTGTGAGAAACAAATGGTTGTTTTGGGGAATTACTGGTTCTTGTTTGTGTATATAAAATAGTCAATATGTGTCATTGTGTAAAAGTATGGATGAAATCAACTATAAAGAATACATATTTATTAATGGGAAAACTGAATGCATTTTCTCCAATGCACAATTATTGTCAAGTAGGTCATGCACCAGTCAAAATAAGAAGAAAAAACGAAAGAACGTGTTGGGTTAATAAGTCAAGGTTACATTTTATATAATACATTACGTATTTTGCAACCCTCAAAAAATTGCTATCAGACTACATATCAGCAAAATGCAATATTCTTTAAAGAGATTTATCAGGTCCGGGAGGGGTATCAAGGTGAATAACTAAAGGAAAGACCTACTGTAATGTAAAAGCACTTGCATTAGTTGCTGCTTGCAGGAATGTGATGTTATGCATTACTTCAATATAAATGAGGGAGAATTTTAAACTACTGTATATAAACCATGCATTTTCACTTTCTTGTTTTTGTGAAATGTGGGAGGCATACTTTATGTTCTACACACTGCGAGACGGACTTAACATTATAGAGTAATGTTTTGTCACAAATCAGTTTGCAATACACCTGCACTTGCTTGTCTGAGAAGGAGGATATCCTATAACACAGATAATATTGGAGTGCTTATTCTTTGTTAATGGTTTTATTCATGAATAAAATGTATTTATTGTTTATTGACATTTTTTACATGCTTTTTTTAATGAATACAATTGGATCTGCCGCAGACTGGGAATACAATAAATTTCATTTTAGACATCTTGTCTTACATATTTTCTAACATGTCTGGGCACATATAGCTTTTTTCAGTAGTAGTGTCACTAACTACTATTTCCAAAGCTGTAATATTACAATTACCAATCCTAGTAATGCTGCGTTACAAGAACAAGATTTCTGGTCCAAGCAAACTTAAGGTAGGCTTATTGAACCAACCTGTCCAATAACCTGGTTTGAGAGGCTGCAATGTTTTCACTTTGGCTGATTATTGACTCCTAAATTAATGTTCCAAAAAAGAGGGTTCAATTCTAAAATGAGCTGACACAGGTTGTAATTTTTCTGAAGGGACGAGACATGGTATTGATTGTGAAAGTAATATAGTAAATGTAATGAGTAACGTAACTAATTCCTTTTAATACCCAGAAATAAGTAGTGGTATTACATTTTGAAGGAGTAATTAGTAAATATTAACATATAACAATTCCTGAGTAACTTGCCCAACACTGTACAGGACACAGGTGGAACTAACAAGGCAATAATTGACAGAATAGGGCTGGAACACAAGGTAAACACTGAAGACATCATGGGACAGACCGTTACAATAACATGTCTCCACAATAGAGAACAAGGTGAACACTGAAGACATCATGGGACAGACCGTTACAATAACATGTCTCCACAATA
>JAODOY010039158.1:0-12198 GCA_025399855.1 Forbesichthys papilliferus
AAAACAAATAATGATACGTGCTTGTCAGGGCAGTCAAGTGACTGTGGAACAAAGGGTTACACGTCATAGACAAAGGGTTTAGCAAACGAGGTGACTGGTGGCATCTCCTATGTGCAGTGGAAGGGCGTTCCAGAGTCTGGGGGCAGAGAAGTCATGAGCCCCCATGGTGGAGAGGAGGAATGGGGGGTCGCGAGATGGTCATGAGGAAGAGCTAAGCGTTCGTGAGGGAGTATATGGCAGGAGAAGGTCAGGGGGGTATGTGAGGAGGAGTCAGGAAACCAATAACGTTGAAGCCGAATTGGAGTGATGTGAGGATTCTGGCAGTGGAGTTCTGAACTAGTTGGAGGCGATTGATGAGTTTGGTTGGGATGCCAGAGAGAAGAGAGTTGCAGTAACCCAGACAGGAAGTGACAAAGCTGTGGATGAGGGCTTCGGTGCTTGAGTACTTGAGTGCTTTTTCGAAGGTGGGAGGAAGATGCCCAGCTGGTGGTTTTCATGTGTGATTCGATTGAGAGAGAGTTAACAAATGTGACACCATGACTTTTCAGTTGTTGACAGGTTATATGACTTTCTACCACTAGATGTCACACTAAGCGCACCAGCATCTCAAAGTAAAACTAACGCCTTGCTCACACTGCAACGTGCGTCATCCGGCAAAAGTACTCTCATTCTGCTACTTATGGCAGCGAAGTAGTCATGGCAACGCATGAATTTTAAGGTCTCATGGTCGCTCTGTGTAAGCACTTTGATAAGACTGCTGATTGTTATCATGATCAAGTAGCTGAAACAATGCTTGGTTATGGATTGCAGCGGTACCTTTAATAATTAACGGTAAACATTTTAGTAGGCATATTTTGAAACAGTACAATAGCGCAAAATATTCACGTTGTCACGTTCTACTGGAATTAAACATTTATGTAAGAATGGGTGATATACTACCACATATTTAAATGTTTTTGCTGCGACTTGCTAACTTCCGGTTAAATGAACGGAGCAGGCTGCAGCGAAGCCGACGCAAAGTTAAAAACATTTCAAAGTTCGGCCCTGCTATGGGGCCTTCCGATTCCACTCCGTCGAGGCGGTCTTCATTGAAATGAATGACATCCAGCGCAACGTAATGGAGTGCATGACGTCAATGTGAACCCAGCGTAATGCTTTGTGGGCCACACACACACACATACATGCACTAACATGCACGTGTGCGCCATCTGCCCAGATATGAAAACAAAGAATAGAGCTCGGATTACAATACACACAGAGTGTGATTTTATTAATTAATAAATAATTCATTAATACACTATATCTTTACATAAAACATTGCTGTTTTCTGCTGTATTATTCTTATATTAATGTCAGACAAGATTAAAACGTAATCATGATTAATCGCTTGCTTTACGTAATAAATTGTGATTAATAAATCACATATTTTTACTTGTTCAATTTTTTACCAACAGTGTTATATTTTTGGTTAGGGTTAGATACAGTATTGACAATATACAGTATGTCAACTTTATGCAAAAGTTTGTATTTCATTTTAAAATAAAATAAATAAAAACATAGGTATAAAGATGGCAAATCTTGTTTAATCAAGTCTGACAGCCCTAGTTTAAATACATTTAAATAACATGACGTTGTCTTGCTGATGTGTTTGTTTAGATTTGATATAGTGTTGCATAGTAGATACTATTGTAAGGAAAGAAGCTAATGTATCCCATATAAAGAAGCTTCTTCTACCTTCATCTTACTGCTGACTCAGTTCTCTCAGCTCTCATACTGTATTGCTTTGCATCTGCCACGTTTCAGGTCCCCCGGGCCCACGGGGGCCCAGAGGTGACAAAGGACCCCAGGGTCCAATGGGCCAGTCGGGACAGAGGGGTGAAAAAGGCGACACGGGGGTGGCGGGGATGCTGGGCTCTAAAGGTGAAACGGGTTCTGCAGGACCCACCGGAGAGTCAGGTCCTAAAGGAGCAGTTGGTTCCCGAGGCCTTCCTGGCTCCAAAGGATCCAGAGGGTCTGGAGGTCGGCCTGGTTCCCCTGGCGACAAAGGCGAGCCTGGCATCCCAGGCTTACCAGGCAGGGATGGACAGCCAGGGCCTCAGGGAGCACAGGGGCCACAGGGACCCATAGGACCAGCAGGGCCTCCAGGGTTAGTGGGACCTCGCGGGCCTGTGGGACCGATTGGACCCCCTGGTCCCCCAGGGCTGCCGGGGCTCACTGCGTTCCAGCCTCATGTCCGTCAGCCCATTCAGAACCCTCAACCCCTGCAGCCCACCCAGCGCTCTATATCCACCCAGCCCACCAAACCAGCAGTAGCATCACAGGTGCTTAAGAGGGTTCAGCCTCCTGCCGACACACCCTTAGGGACTGGTGAGTAAAACTACGATGCAGGTACTGTACAGGGATCATTTCCACCAGTGTGGATACATCTTAAATGGTGTTAAATAGCAACCTAATTTGTTTCAGCCTGTCCGCCACAGTGGAAACCGTTTGGAAACAGCTGCTACTACTTCTCGAACTCGCAAAGGCTCAATTTCAATGAAACCAATGCAGTTTGCATCAACATGACATCTCATATGCTCATTATCAACAACAATGAAGAACAGGTAGTAAAACTAAGACATTAATACAACGTTGTATTATTGATATCTTAAACTGAAGTAGCTAAACCATATTCAACCAGATTGGCGAAGGGGGTCCATAACAAGTGTGTGTAGTGTTTACTTTGAATAAAACATAGATTTTGATGGTGTGATGAAAAACACAATTTTACTGTAAAACAAAAAATGCAAATTGACTCCCTGAAACCTTTTTCTTGTTTTCTTGTAGCAATGGGTTAGAAAACAGATAGGTGGGAGGGGCTATTACTGGCTGGGACTGACCGACTTGGAGGAGGAGAACATCTGGAAGTGGGTTGACGGGACCATCCCCATTTTCACGTGAGTTAGCCAGCCGGTTTGGTTAAATACGTTGTGTTAAAGTACATAAATACCTGTCATGACATCAATCAATTTAATGTGGAGTCGTGATTGCTAGATGTTGTGCGTGTGGTTGGTGTTACAGGAAGTGGAAGCCAGGCCAGCCTGATAATTGGGCTCATGGCCACGAGAAGGGGGAAGACTGTGCTGGCCTCATCCATGAGGCTAACTGGAACGATTTCTTCTGCACAGACCGTATTGGCTTCATTTGTGAACGGACCTCTGAATGTAAGTACCAAATATCTGTTGATGCTCTAACACGTCTGTCTCATTTCACAATCTTGATAAATCTCACATCTGTATAGCCTAGCTATGTTATTCGAGCTACTGGTGCTACAGTGTAAAACTTTATAAGCCTGGAATCAAGTTATGCATCTTAATAAGTATTTTTTTTCTTCTTCTTCCTTAGTGAAAGTGCTGGTTTTATAGCACCTGCTTATGAAAATGTGACCTGTCTGAAGATCTGAAGAAGAGATAGAAAAGCTATGACAGTGAAGAAACTGGAGATGATCTGAGATAATACAGGACCTTAATGAAGCACCCCTCACATCACTATGACTAGGACTGGTATTTGTATCACTGATTCAAAGACACTTTGCTTGAAGTGCAGACAGAATAATGCACATACCTAGCCCCCGCCACCATCACTACTGTTGTCCTGATTGAATATTTGTACTGATGGAATAAAGAGAATATAGTCACTTCCTTCAGTTGTACTAAATGCTTAGTGCAGCTTCTGTTGTATAGTTGTTTGTGTAAATATTATTTTACAAAATATAGTGTTGGTTGAATAGAAGTTATGGAGACAATCATGTTAAATTGTTTGTTATGTTTTACTTATCAGTTTTGATAATCATAAAATCCAAATAATTGAATACCAAAGCAGAGAAATATTCTGATATTAATAAGTGGCACTATTTTATAATATATCACATATTCACCATTATGTTAAGTGAATGCAACTCAAAACCTAAGGCAAATCAACTGCACTAAAATAAGTTCTATGCACTCACTTTATTTGGTACAAAACTGTACCTCTGCCACTGAAGCCTTCTGCTTCAACGTTGGAGCGTTTTTGTTTTTTTTAGTCAGGCCCTACTATCGCACCTGCGTGTCAGCTTGAACCAATCTGGCCCTTCTCCTATATGCTTTCTCATTATTAATATGTGTTCACCCACAGAACTGCCGCTCACTGGATGTGTTTAGTCTCTCACACTATTCTATGTAAAATCCCATTAGATATGCCCAGCTGGCATAATGAGTCCATCAAATGCATTTGTTTTGGTTTGAAAAACAACTGAACCTCCTGACTATCAAATCTGCATACTGTTATGCATGGAATTGCTGCCAAATGACTGATTACATATTTGCATTAACAAACAGGTGTACAAGTTTATCTAATGTGTATAGCCTATTGGTTATTCTGTATGTTCTGTGCTTTTCTATATTGTTTTTTTTTTTTTTTTTTGAGAAACAGAAGTAGACATTACAATTATTTCTAATGGCAATC
Source organism: Forbesichthys papilliferus (assembly GCA_025399855.1). Taxonomy (NCBI): domain Eukaryota; kingdom Metazoa; phylum Chordata; class Actinopteri; order Percopsiformes; family Amblyopsidae; genus Forbesichthys; species Forbesichthys papilliferus. Next base: position 4,486 of record JAODOY010039158.1, read on the forward strand.
TTAAAGCGTAGTTATTTTAGCTAAACGTTATGTATTATGATTTAGCAATCATATAATTATTTAATTCCACCAATAACAATATAGTTTAAAATATTTTGCATAGTTTTAATCAACTTTCATTACTGCTTGTATGATTGACCTTATACAAATTCACAGTAGGCTAACATATTTATATTGAGTATCTTGAAGAATCAAAATGTACCATGTTTCAATGGATCAGCCCAGCACAATTTGACAATAAAATGGAAAATACGTAACTATACCCATGTGTCAATATGTCTATCTTAATTAATTATTATAAAATGATACTGTGTCTCATGAATTCATCAAGTACTGAAAGTATAAAATAATGTATTCACTCATTTACCAGTAGGCTAGATGTTTTTTTTAAACATTTATACTTATTTATTTTATTTAAAGCATACTTGGCTATTTATGTTTTCACTGATTTACTGATTGGCCTCTGTTTTTTTGTTTATTTAAGGTTTAATTAATCCAACAAGACATCCAAGAGTTACTTTTCTATGAAAGCGTCACATGATGTTCCAAACCTGATGATGACGTATTTTTCACGGACCATATCAGGACGGTATTTAACTACTCTAGCCATCCGTCAACCGGTGGATCACATTCTTATTTACACAGTGAAATATTAACACAGTGAAATACTACTAGGCGTTTCGACTGTCTAGACTGGAACGTTTATTTAATTTTCCCAGAATGCTTAGCTTGTTGTCGTCTGGTGAAGGAGTGACAGTGTAGGTTTTGCTAGGCAACGTTAGCAACACTTGACGCAAGTAAGTTATGCATTATATTGCTTGAAATAATCTACAAAGGGAGACGAATACAAGCGAAGAAGGCGTAATCTGTTGCTAACACATCGGCGATGCCTCTCTTCACGACGAATCCATTTGACCAAGATGTTGGTGAGTTGAAACAAATGCCTCGTTAGCTGTGCTAGCGGCTAACTGTAGCATGCTAACTTATTGAGCTGTGATGATTGAGCATTGTTTGTGGTTTTCAGGTTTGCCAGATGTGTACATTCAAACATTAAATCTGACTGGTTATCTAGACGTACTGCTTAACTTGTCATCACCACTTGTATCATCTGTTGAGTGTGCTGCTGAGTATTATTTTCTACTACCGATACGGCTATTTGTGTCTACTGTAATTTAAAGTCTACACAGGTGGCTAATTGGAACCCCCAACGTAGTTCACACGGTGACGCTGTGTTTTGTATTGTATGCCAAGTGTAGTTGGTTAAGCAGTATATCTCGTATATTAATTCACTACAAAATGAGGGATGTTAAAGCAATTTGCACAATCGTGGTTGTTAACATATTAGTTATTTTATTAGACAGGTTTTTATCCACATAAACTTCCAATGATATCTTTAATTGGAAGTTTCTGTGGATAAAAAGCTGTCTTTGCCCATAGAGAGCTGAGAAGTTAATACGTTATCCTACGCACAGAACAAGTTCTTGACATATAGCACATATTCGTATTGCAAAGTGCTATTGCTACCGGTAAATGCCTAATTTGTAATGCACATTACTGTACAACGATTAGCTAAACATCTTTACCAAGTAGGCTTACATAGAAAATGTCACAACCGCCTATTACTAATTTGTAAATATAATGTGTGGTCTTGCAAAGCAACTGAAAGTATGCAAGTATACGTATGCTGATACAGTTAGTTATTTATTATTAATTAATTAATACTTATGTAGTGTTCCATGTACTTGGCAAAAACTGTAACTGCCCTAATTTGTTTTTGCATTAAACTCTACTATTGCTGTGTGATACAGCACCAAGCTGTGCACATTGACCCTTCAGAAATGTACTTAAGTTGCCTTTTTCACATTTGTAACAAGAACAACATAATGTGCCCCACAGAGAAAGCCACCAGTGAGATGAATACGGCTGAGGACTGGGGCCTCATTTTGGACATCTGTGATAAGATAGGGCAGTCTCGCACTGGGTTAGTAATACATGTGTTGTGCTGTTAATATTTATGTTTTACCACTTACCAGACATCCCCTGAAGATCATTTAGAGTATTTCTGAGTTAATGTTATGGCTAGAGAGGAAAAGCTTTTGAATACTAGGGAAACAAGGAAAGGAATGCAACATTGGAAAAATAATATTGAATAAATAGTTTGTGGGGAAAAATATATTTACATTATTTGTCCAGATGCACCAAAATGTCCTCTGCTTATTCAAGATTTACATATAATCCCCATAGACATTTGATGCCTTGAATTATTTATTGTTTCAGGCCAAAAGAATCCCTCCGCTCGATCATGAGAAGAGTCAACCACAAGGACCCCCATGTTGCCATGCAGGCCCTGACAGTAAGCTGCTCTATTGTGTTTAACTGTTTCCAGGATGTTTCACGCCATCAGATTGGTCCAGATTCGTTTGCATTAGTGTAAATGTGACATGATAAAAATGCATGTTCAGTTGTTGTTAAAAAGTAAAATGTTTGCACCTCTTGTTCCTGCAGCTACTCGGAGCTTGCGTGTCAAATTGTGGGAAGATCTTCCACTTAGAAGTGTGTTCGAGGGAGTTTGCCAGTGAAGTCAGCAATGTTTTAAACAAGGTATGTAATTGCCTTTCTGATTCTCTCTTTTTATAATTCTTCTGGTTACATAATACTGTTTTTGTGAGTGCTCTTGGGTCAGGCTACACATGTACCCTTGTTTGTCTACAGGGCCACCCCAAAGTGTGTGAGAAGCTGAAGGCCTTGATGGTGGAGTGGGCAGAAGACTTCCGCACTGATCCCCAACTCAGTCTCATCTCGGCCATGATCAAGAATCTACGGGAGCAAGGCGTCACCTTTCCTGCTGTAGGCTCCCAGGTAGGGGTGTGTGGGCGTTTCTCTACTTAAGTGCAGGGTTTTGTCAGGATTCATTCCATACACTGTCTGAAATGTTTAAAAACAAAAGCAGACTTTGTTTGTTAGTGCTGTGTTTTTTTGGTGGTGGTGGTGGTTGTTGCTGCTCAGCTGTGGGACTGCTATTGTTCACAGGCAGCAGAGCAAGCCAAAGCAAGCCCTGCTCTAGTGGCCAAGGATCCTTCAACCTCTACAAATAAGAAGGAGGAGGAAGACCTGGCCAAAGGTAAAGCCACTTCTGTTTACATTTGAGCACTCTCGCTACACAGAATTACTAAATTTGAGAGCATACAACTAACATAAAACTCTCTCTATATCTGTATGTCTTTATCTCTGTGTCTGTGTGTGTCACTGTTTGTATCTCTCTCTGTCTGCCACTCTGTGGGTCTCTGTATATCTATTTCTCTGTGTGCGCCTCTTCAGCCATTGAGTTGTCCCTGAAGGAGCAGCGTCAGCCCCAGACCTCTCTGTCAGGCCTGTACCCCAGTGCCTCCAGTCTGCTGTCTTCCAACAAGGCGGACGGCAGGAAGGTCCGAGCCATCTATGACTTTGAGGCTGCTGAGGACAACGAGCTCACGTTTAAGTCAGGAGAGATCATCACCATCATGGATGACAGGTGATGCATGCGCGTGTAGCTGACTTAAGGGGGTTGGGGTTGGACGTACTCAGGCAATACCCGGGCCGTTGAGGAGAAGAAAACATTTTTCTGTGTTCACAGCTGATTAAATATGCTCTCACAGCATATTGGATCTGGTGTGGTCCCAAAATGTAAAGCAGTCAGCTTCCATCTGTGTGTGCATCTGTTTTAAATATATTGCCTGTCCTTGCAGTATAGCATGAAAAGACTAACCAGCTCACCAACACAAAATATACACTTTGATACACCCAGTTAAAATGGCATACTGAGGACTCCAGTACTGAAAGAAACAGCTCTACCTTTTTGAAATGTCTACACCCTTAGCAGCCCCTTATGCAAGTCTATTGCTTGTCTTTCATCCTCTGTCTCTCTCTGTCTCTACAGCAGATAGATACTGCTGCAATATGTTGGTTTCTCACACCTGACATCTGTGTGGTTACAGTGACCCCAACTGGTGGAAAGGGGAAACGTACCAGGGAGTGGGGCTGTTCCCCTCAAACTTTGTCACTGCTGACCTCACTGCAGAGCCTGAGATGAGTGAGTGTATATACATACAATTACCTGCTACCCAGATTACACATTTACATGTACCAATTAATGTAAATGTGTGTATTTAACCAATGGTTAAATTGACAAACCAAGTACGTTCAACAAAAACAAGAGCAAACAGTATATCACCAAAAGTATTTTGTTTTTTAAAGCCTTTACTTTAGGGTAATCACACGGGTTGATTTCTATTTATTAATTAATTAATTAATTAATTAATTAATTAATTAAGACCTTCCTTAAGAACTTCCTAACACCTGAGGGTTTTTTGTATTGAATTGTCAATGTACTCTAAAATCTTTTTCTCAGTCTCTAGCAAATAAAACATGAAATAAATAAAGCATTTAAGAGCTAAACATTTGGCTTTAGTTGGAAATGATTTGCCTTTGCCCTGCTGGTAATCATTGAATAAAAAAATATATAAACGAGGAAAAATACACGTTCTACACATATTAGGCATACAGTATTATGTTTTACTGTCATAATAATCACTATTGTCATTATTATTATTATTATTATTACTACAGTTAGCGTTTGGCTCCAGAATGGGTAGTAATGGTTATTTGCCTGTTTTCCAGTTGGGTGAAGTTGTAATTCTAATCTTCAAACATACTGTATGCCTATATCTCTCACCCAGTGAGCCTTGGTTAGCGTCAACAGTCGCATCATAATCTGGGCCAGAATATTTGCACTCTTTCTCTCGTAATCTTTTATTTTTTCAAACTGCTGTAGGCTTCTCAGCGTCATTGTCACTCTCCTTGCGTAGATTTGTTCTCCAGCCTTTAGCTTTGGACATTTGTTTTCGGTCGGCACAAACTCAGATTCTGCCGTGTATTTTAGCAAATCACAATGCATTTAATCCGCCACACTTGAAAACAATTACAAAATCATAAACATGCTCTCCTCTCTTTCATACGGTCTTAAAGGGAAAAGCACACGGTACGTTGCAACTGGTCTTGGGGAGAAGCACGCAAATGTGGCAATGTCTCAATGGGGTTAAAGAATGAGTTCTATTTTTGTATTTGATGTGCCCTGCTTTCTTACTCGCTGTCCCCTGTCCGACCACAGTAAAGCCAGAGAAGAAGTCTGTGCAGTTCAGCGAGGACATCCAGGTGGAGACAATAGAGCCGCAGCCGGAGCCTGCATACATAGATGAGGTAATGGATGATTTCTCATCAACGCAGCGCTTCTCCTTTTAACACGTCATCCAACCAAGCGCTTTGCATGCCAGTGCCCTCTTGACCTTAGCTCGCTGTCTGGTCAGCAAGGAGAGCAGCAGTCCTTCCAATGCTTTATTGAACCCTTTTCAGGAGAAAATGGACCAACTGCTGCAGATGATTCAGAGTGCAGATCCCACAGACAACCAGTCTGATGCGGTTGACTTACTACAGTTAGAAGGTAACCTTTGCTTTCACCTGTCCCCAGGGGCAACATAAGTGCAGAATTGCAGAGTGCTCCTTAGCGGGCATTCCGTGGTAACAACAACCACCTCATTATTTTGATCTGAAGTTTAATATTTTATTAATATTTAATATATAATTGTTTAATATATAATTCATATATTAGAAATAATAAAGTACATTTATATGTAAATATGTTTTCCCCTACTAATACTTGAAAGTACTTTTTTAATTTTGTTTATCCAGGTGCCTGCAACCAAATGGGACCTCTTATTGACCAGAAGTTGGAAGACATCGACAGGTGCATTGTGCAAAAATACATAATCCTTTACAAGATGTTCCTTATTGCGTCTTGTTTACAATTACAGCCGGACATGGTTATTAAGGCTAGATGTGTTAGATAAGCACCCGCATTGTGTTGCTAAGATCACATTATACAAGAGAAAAGATGCAACAGTTTATGTGTGTGCTTTGACATTTTAGATGTTCATTTAGCAGTGTTTAACTATTTTCAATGTGAAAATGTAATGAAGTAACAATGGCGTCCTGAAGAGAGTGACATCACACTTTCTCTCTCTCTGTGTGTTGTAATACGTGTTCCACTGTTCTTTGTTTTTGCTGTACGCTCCATGTAGATGGGGCTTTTTGAGGGCCAGACAGCAGACAAAGGGGATATGAGGTCAATATGTAGGGGGGCTGCCAGGTCTGTATGGTTAACTGTATGCTCTGGGCCTTCGTTATCCCCAGGAAGCACTCTGAGCTGTCAGAGTTGAACGTCAAGGTCATGGAGGCCCTGTCTCTGTACGCCAAGCTGATGAACGAAGACCCCGTCTATGCCATGTACGCCAAACTGCAGAGCCAGCAGTATTACGTGCAGCAGCCTGCCAGTGTGGGCCAGCAGGTAAGACTGGCCTTTCTGCACCAGCCTCACACATGATCTGATTAATACTGACCTAAGTATTTACCTTCACCCCATGGTTTTGTGTCAACAATTTCCATGTAATATAACTGAGCTATTCCTTAAAAGTGTTGTGTGCAGTGTTATATAGTCGTGTTGTCTATGTAAAGATATAGTTGAGTAGTTGTGTCCTGAGCGGAGAGTGACATCACTCACACACTGTGTGTGTTGTGTGGTAATCCCAGCTCCTCTGTTCTTCTTCTTTTTTTTTCATTTCCGTATGTGTGTGAGAATTAATTTTGATCTGGGATGCTGGTGCACTTAGAGTGACACCTAGTGGTAGAGAGTCGTACAGTCCTACTGATCAAGCCTTTTGATGTGACGTGTGTCCTCAGGTGTACCCTGGTCAACCAGCTCCAGGCTCATATGCCATGAGCGGAGCCCCGATGCAGGGCTATAATGTTCCCATGGAACAGATGCAAGCTGGCACCCCGATGCCTGGCCAGCAAGCCCCTAGGTGAGGCTCTCTGTACAGTAGAATGATAATGATGATTTTTTATACTCCACCGCAGTCTACCTCAGGTAACACAAGTATAAAAGTATAACATGTTACATACATGTTCCCTATAGTCAGCACCTCGTTCCACTACTGGCCAGTGAGCTGTGTCTCCTCCATAAGTGGCTAACGCTGCTCTCTCTCCCCCTGACCTCAGTGACGTCCACATGTACATGGGCCAGCCCCAGATGTACAGCGCCCCCCCAGGCAGCATGGGGGCAGCGGACGTCCAGTCCTACCAGAACCCAGGCGGCGCCCCTGGTCACCGTCCGGCAGGCATGACCCAGGCACCCGTCTACAGCGCCCCCTCTGGCCAGACCATACAGCCTCCCTCAGACACCCAGCAGGCCGCGTACCCGGAGAAAGCTCTCCTATAGGGCACCCACATGCTATACCAAGCCTGCACCTTGAACACACGTGCATCACACCAGGCTCTTCTAGTAGTCACACATAACTCCTCTTTTGTCATGTGGGGTTCAGTCAAACATCTCAATCTCTTAATAATCATGTTATCAAGAGTGTACACCCCCCCCCCCCGGTCCATTGACCACTGTGTCTGCCTGCAATAGTACCGTTAAACAACACATTATTTGCAAATATGGCTAGACCTCGGTCTGACGTGTATATCTTCTGCGCACACACACCGTTGTATAGCAACGTTACCGTACAGACACGCGCTCTGTCACGCCCATCGCAAGACATTGGGTCATTCACGTCCTCTTACACATGCTAAAGTTTGGGGCCGGGGGGGGGGGGGGGGGCACAGAGTGACGGTTAATTA
>JAODOY010039169.1:0-20583 GCA_025399855.1 Forbesichthys papilliferus
TGAAGCACTTTGTGTTACATGAATTTGTATGAAAAGTGCTATATAAATAAAGATTGATTGATTGATTGATTGATTTTAATTTTCCAGAGAAATGTTGCATCATTTTTTTAATGATCCTATTTACTTATTTACAGAACTACAGAGGTCAGGAACCATATTAGGGTAGCATTATGTGAAGCCACTGTTGCTGTAAATATACTGGTTTGTGATTGCAGTGTAATAGAAACAAAAACTGTAAACAATTATCATATGCCAAATTTAGATGATAGACGGCCCCCAAACCATCACGGGCTGCACCCCCTACACCCCCTATAGCTACGCGCATGAATGTGAATTTTTACTGCAGTGAGTTGACTATTATGTGTGTATTGTGGAACTTATCTAATTGCCTTTGGAAAAATAGAGTGGAGGCTTAGAAGCGTTTTCTACACAGGTCTAGGAGAAATGAGTAACAGGGTAACCGATGCGAGACTAAGGGCTGCAGTGAACACTTCCCCTCAGAAAACAACCGTTAACAGAACAGACCTGTGGAACAGAAGAGGACACAGGGAAAGATAGGACATATTGTATCTCTGAACTTAATGGAAGTGTTCAGTTTTGTAATTGGAAAAAATACATCTCTGTGCTCCACTATCATTGTCAGAAGTTACAAGAAAATAACACTGAGGCAGCCTGTCCCTCACCTGCTATTCCGTATTCAGCACCAAGGTCTATTGACTACATGCGTATTGCATTCATAACAGTAGTAGTACTGTACTTTTTAAAACGTCATATACCTTTGCAGATAGTTATAAAGTTATACAACATATTCTATTTGTAGTATTCATGGGAGGATATTCAGTTAGAGAGTTATGTTAGAGGCTGGCATCACATCTAGCCGTCTAAATGAAAAAGGGAGTCCAACTAATGGATCATTATTTCTAACCAGCTGCTTCCACACGTCACAGACATTCTGCCCTGGTGCCTTCAGATTATACAATAACTGGTATAAATACGCATATCTTGTGAATCCTGTGGAGCTGCTTCATTGTCTTCCCTGTTCTTTTTCTATAGGTCAATTCTGACAGGACTCTTTCCGCCCACATCAGGAACCGCACTTATAAACGGATATGACATCCACACTGACATGGACAACATTCGCAAGTTCCTGGGAATGTGTCCACAACACAATGTCCTGTTTAACGAGTGAGTGTGTTTAACACAGTCTGTTAAGATATAACCCGTCCTTAAGTTCATAGAAGTTCACAATATTCTGAGCTATCTTGTTAAATGCGGTCTTAGCATTGCCATGGAAACAGCTGTAATTAAAAAAATAAACATGATATTGCACTGTAATGCTGCACATAGTCAGTCTTTTTGCATACCGAGGTCATGTCGTCTCTCCTAAATCTCAAATCAATACACCATTATACCATCCTCTTCAGCCATAGTAATGAAATGCATTCTCTCCATCCAATTTTGTCACAGAATAGCATTTATTGCTATCTCTTATTCAGGCCTTGGTACCACCTTAAAAATCCCCTCCATTTTCTCTCCACAAACTGATTAAGTGCAAGTGCACACAAGTGTTGCATCGTAATTATGACGGAGAACCCGCAAATTACGTTCATTAATATTCACCCCAGATAGAGTCAAATTGCCTATGTTAAGATGGGCTGAAATATTCATGTTCCCGACAAGGTAGGCATTACAACATGTGCTATTTTCCCCACTGTCTCTCTCTGCACCGTTAGATAAGATTATTTTAGTACTCACTGAAGTGCCAGTTGATGGATGGAATAACATAAACATTATTTATTGTTATGTCTTTGTAAATATGTATTTGTATTATGTAAAGGATTGTCTTGCACGGTTAGATGTGTATATCTGTATTTTCACCTGAACAAAAAAATGTTTTATTATTTATTTATTTATGTATTTTTTTTAATATAATTTTCACCTTGACAGGCTAACAGTGGAGGAGCACATCTACTTCTATGCAAGGCTGAAAGGATGTAGCAAGGATGAGGTGAACATTGAAATGGACCAGCTGATAAAAGACGTTGGTCTGCCTCACAAACGGAAAGAGCTTGCCAAGAACCTGTCAGGTGTGTGTGTGTGTGTGTGTGTGTGTGTGTGTGTGTGTGTGTGTGTGTGTGGTAGGGGAAGGTTCATTGTCCTGTATTGATTCCCATGATGTGTATCATGGGAATGACTGATTAAAATAAAATGTCCTGTAAAAGTAAATTTCACGCATATTAGACATCTTGGTGTGTGTGTGTGTGTAGACCTGTGGGAAGGGATATAATCTGCAGATTATAATTGTATTAGACATGTAGTCGATGTCATGCCAGGCCGTATTTATTTTTCCTTCTAGACACACCCTTCTTGCACTGTACCTGGGTGTCACATGGTCTAATTCATTGTCCGGGGAAGCGCAGGCTAGTCCTGCTTTATAAAATGTTCCTAGTCATGGACTGCTTTGTGAGCAAAACCCCTGAAATATGACTTTCAAGGCTGATCCGCGCTAACATTTCCACTACATTAGCGCTACGTCGGACGCATGCTAAACAGCTCTCTGCCAGACTGGAGACTAAGGCCAGGTGTACGGGAGCCGCAGCGTGGCCCACTCATCCATCATTTCACGTCATTCGAAGAGCAATAAATACACGCGGGAGCGAGTCTCTTGACACATCCCCTGTACATACAGTTTCACGGTTGCCGCCATATTGAAGTTTTCTTGTGGATGGTGACATGCTTTCAGGTTTTTTCAAACTTGCTGTTTGGGCCAGGGTATGTTTATGTGTAATGTAAACATGATAATATGCAGGAAAATGTGTTATCTCTGTGCTTCCCCCTCTGGCCAGTAAATAGACACCACCTCTTTCAAGTTAGACAATAAACTCAAATATAAGATTGGTATTAGTCACAGTATTAAACAGCATCTATTATTGATGTATAGTTTATAAATGAGACAATAATGACTTTCATTTTGAAAAAATATTCATAGGGACTCGGGGGTCCTTTTTTCAGTGATTCCGTCCAATTGTATCGTTAATTTGAATGGTTTGCAGCGGGTTCATACAATTTCATATGCTTCATATGCGGCCCTCCAGTTCACTGTTCGGCTCAACGTCTGTGTGCAATCGCAGAGAAAAATAGACCTATATAGCCATCAGAATAAAAATACATATTCGTAACTGATAATTAAAAGCATGGTACAATAATTTACATTGTAGACGATTTGGTTATTATAAATCCTTATTGTTAAAACAACAAATAGTACACTGAACTTCAGCTAAATTAAAATGAACATAAACTGATTGTGATTTGTTAACGCTGGCGGAGGGTAACAGGGGCGAAATGACTCTAATAGATCTGAGTCAGTAAAATATTCCCATCAGTGATGGGAATCACTTGTCACCCAGGGAGCTACAGTATTCCAACATATCCTAATGTAAGCAGCACACAGACAGGCAGCTAAAACAACCATGCATGTGACCTGAAACATAGAAAATATACCCCAAAACAGTTAACTGCAGAAAAACTGTTGTGGCAGTTACTTTGGAATTAATGTAATGATATACTCAAAATACCCATTAATGCCCACAGAGAGAAATAATGGCCAATACTATGGTGAAATCCGTGGACCTTCCCATTTGCCTGCATGGAACACTGTGTCGTTATGTTCTGTCCTAAGCCCTAAAGTCGTAACCTGGCTTCCTCTGACTATTGCTCTCACAGCCACCCTGCTGGCGGTCCAATCAGGGTGGGTAAGTGAGATTACTTTGAAGAGCTAGATGAGGTGATCAAAACAGTTAGAGCAATGCCTATTGGTTAAAGGCTGTCCAGGAGTTTCAAAATCATTCAGAGGAGGTCTAGGCCCAATAGTAGGAAACAAACGTTAGCACTTTAACAGTTCAGACCTTAGTAACAACTTTAATTGTAGGTGTATTTAATCCAGGCTAGAAAAGTTTTCCCCCCATTCCAAAAATAGAATGCAGACCGTTGGAACCTCTGTCTGTAAATCTGTTCTGTTCAATTTTTCAAATGTCTTTCAGGGGGGATGCAAAGGAAACTCTCAGTGGCCATTGCCTTTGTCGGTGACTCCAAAATCGTCATCCTGGATGAACCCACAGCAGGAGTCGATCCGTACGCTCGTAGGGGTATCTGGGAGCTTCTACTGAAGTACAAACAAGGTGAGGGATCTGTGGTAAGGGCACCACTGAAGGCTTTCAAGACTCCCAAGCTTTATGGTATTGACTACATTTTTCCTCAAAAAATGTTTGTTGTAGTTTGTATATACACTCAAGTAGGCCCAGATACAGTAAGGGTAATGTCTTATCTGACTGAAGAGTGAAAATTCATTTGAACTATAATGTGCTTTAAAAGATGATTAACCATCCAGCTCAAAGAAAAGGTTTGTCTTTGTGAGTGTCAAAAGCGGTGGGAAGTAATTTCCATAATGTGCCCTGGAAATGATAAAAGTGATTCCGCCAAGCTCCAATTGACACTTCTTTTTAAAACCCTCTGTTAATTGTCTCGAGTTAGGGTTACGTAACGTGTGGGTCCTGTATACTTTGCTGGTGCCGCTGGTTGTAAGCAAGAAGCAGACATTATAATAACACATCCCACTAGTTGTCTAAATGTTTAATGTGCACTGAGTGACATATTGCTCTCAGAGTGTCATTAGCTATGCTCTCTCTAATCTACTCATTTCATTCTGATTAGGAACTGGACATAACTTTGCTATTATTAATATTATTATTATGTTTTGTAGTTTTCCACATTTATTTTGCAGGACAGCACGTTTAGGTTTTTCCATTAGGCACAAATGACCACAGGGAGCATACATTTGTATTAAAAGCACATGGCTGTTGGGCTTCAGACTAAGGTGTGTTTTGGTAATTAGTCGTGTTGGTTTTGCCGGAAGATATGTTTCTCTCCAGACGGAGTACTCAGATGTCCTGAAGTCGGCTCAGTCTGGCTTAAACTCCGCCTTTGCTTTGTGGCGTTTTTAGCTTTTAAGCGAAGGTCGCATTAATATGCAGCTATGAACTCCAGAGGTATGTTTACACAGTGAAATGTAAAAAGGGTTCCGTTTGTCATAACAAAACGTGGCTTTTTACATCTCCTTCCAAATGGTAAGCATTTATATTGCATAGCACATTACACTTATTCCTCATTAATGTTAAATTATCATTATTTTTTTAATTGGAGCCTAATAAGTATCAACGGACAGATTACTTAAGATTGCATTTATTTTGATTCGTTTTTGTATGGCCCTTAAGGCTTATAAACATTACCTTTGTCATAGATTGTAGTTTTTAACTATCTGATGCCTTTTTATTTGCCCTTCTTTTTTAATTAGCTTATGTTCATTCAATGAATTTACATATATGCAAATTGATAGTAAAACCTGGAAAATAAAAAAACAAAAAAAACAATAACAAAAATACTATACAGTGTACAGTTAGGGCTGTCACAGTCAAATATTTTTCCATGCAGGGATTTACAGTAGGTTGGTTCAATAGCGCGGTATGCAGTATTATTGCCATCTTTTTTTTTGTTTTGAGTGGTCAAGTGAGTGGAATTAAGCTTCCGAAATAGTGTAGTTCTGGGGCATAAACACAATTTCTAGGCAAAGTTATCTCAGTTCGTAATGTGACAATGTGTAACGGCATTTTGGCGTGTTGTGTTTGATCAAAATGTCAAGTGAAAAATATGACAAAATAATTATAAGCATATTAAATCGCGCAAAATCAACAGCCTATGATGCGCCAAGCCACATATCTGGGTAACACAGTGGGCCAGTGTAAAGCACTGTGGCCTCACAGCAAGAAGGTTCCGGGTTCGAACCCTAGTCGTCTCGGCCTTTCTGTGTGGAGCATGCTCTTCCCCTGTCCTTAAAAAAACATATATGTCAGGTTGTTCACTCACCAGTCAGTGCCGTTTGACCAGTGACACTGGATTCCATCTGGAGTTGTTCCCCAGGAGCTGCACAGTGAATGCCCACTGCTCCCTTGAGGGATCGGTTAAATGCCGAGAATAAAAGTTGCTACATGCATGTGAAAATATAAAGCACCTTTACCTTGACTTGAAAAAGTGATGGCACAAGTTATTGGCTGTTTTTGGTTTAACAACCCAAAAAGAAATAGACATGTCCCAAAATAATTAGTGTGTGTGCGCTGCCAATACATCCATGGTGCGCTGCATCATGCATTCTGCCCAGACAAAAGGGATTTTGACAAAACTGTAGTGAAGTGCAGTAAAGCATATATGTCAGGGTGTCGTAAATACATACAGTACATTCCCAATGGCTACAACCGGGCTGGAGAAACCGTGTGCTTCAGTAGTGCACATGCCCCAGAATCTAGATATGAGATTTCATTTAGGGCCTAGATGAAACCTTATATTTGATGGGCTAGACTCATGACATTTTTTTTTTAACATTGCGGTAATGGTTGGGTTAGCAACACTGCAGTATTGCAATATTGCAGTTATCGCAGCACTGCACAATATACTGTATATCCTGCTCCTACCCAATGTTCCCTTGGAGATCAAGTTATATCTTCTAATATTTAATAGATAGATACATTTAGATAGCTAATTTGTAACCCATGTCCTTTGTTCAAGTACCAAAGCATAAGCATAGTGTATATGCTGTGGCCTAGCAGTGTTAAAAGTTATTTTTATTATTTATTGAAACTCAATATCACTGAGGTTATTAAACACAGTGAATAATTAATGAATTCCTGACATGTAGTGGTCTAAGTTATTGACTTGTTTACGTCAGGGAAAAAGTTCTTTAAAAACAAAACCTGTACAGAGAAATAATTAGTATCCATTACCTGAAGCAGCTGTGTTAAATAACCATATTGAAGGATAAAGTTAATGTGTTACCTTTATTATATAATATCAAGCTTTTATTGTGTAATTTTTATGTTACAAAGGTATATATTACACACTACATCCTGAGATACAATATTCTTGTCAATGCTCTGAAACCTATTAGGACACGTAAATACAATATAAGCTCTTAACTCAGTCAATTCAAACAAACTTCTATAAGATAATGATGAAAACATCACAAACGTTGCTAGGAATAAATAGCTGAATGTGCCATCTCAATGGGTACAGGTATTTTCTTCTACCCCCCGTGAAAACGATTTAATTCAGTAACATGTTTATCTTGTTCTGAGAATTTTGTGGATGTGTTGACTGTCTACCTCTATGTTATTGATCTGCGTTCATTGTCTCCACAAGCAGTCATCACAGTGTGAACCAATAATTCAACATACTAGTGGGCCTGCTGGTTGGACATATCCATCTCACCTTGCAAACGCCTGTAAAATCCATATCTACTACTTATACAGAAAGCAAAGTGAGGGAAAGAAAACACATTTCCTCTCTGATTTTACTGCACACGTGTGTGAAACTCAACTCAACACTAACTGCAGTGCCCCACTCCGCTACGTGTAATAAATAAGAATGCTTTGCTGGGCCGTCCACATGCGTTTTATTGTTGTTGTTTAGTTTTTCCCCCCTCTCTCTCCACTCCTGTAAACCTAAACAAATGTCTAAGTTTGAGCAAAGTGAACAAATTGAACTGGCTCAGTTGAATGAAACCTCTAATGATCCACCACCCCCATATATTTACTGAGGCTGGTCCTGCATGAGCATTGACACAACCCAGGCAATTTGTTGGGTTTTGACTGTACAGTATGAGGATTCAAACATGCTTGGCATAGCATAAGCAGTGGAGTAACTGGAAGGGATGGATTTATCAGCTCAGTGGGTGACAGGGTACGGTGGGAGGACAGAGCAGACGTTTTTTTGGCCGAGCAACTCTGAAATAAGCTGCCGTTAATGACCTCCCTGCGCACACTGTGCGCGGATAATATGGCCTGTGAAGGTCCTAATGCCTGCCATGTTCACGGATCACGTGGCCTTCTGTAATGAAGATGCTCTGATCGGAGGAAGACTGGATGACACATTCATACCGGGCAGTCGGTGTGCATCAGACAACAGACTGAATGTTTGATAAGGAACACCTGGCAGATAATGTGTTCTTGGCATTTATTTTGGATGGGGTAAACAGCACTGCAAAAATCAACTGCAGAAAATCAGCATCAAAGCCACTCAGCAGGGAACGCTCCTTAAATTGTCAGAAATTACATGTTGGCATTGCAAAAATAATGTTTTTGTTTGAGTGTCCCTATGCCCGAGAGTTGAGTGTCTTGCGTTAATCTGTACTCCTCCCCTTACAGCTCTCATACATTTTACACTTTTCCCTACAGCCAACCTCTATTATGGTTTCTGTGACGGTGCTTATTTGGGAGCGCTACAATTTAATTGAGGGGCATACTTTTATGTCACGACTAAAAGAATGTCTTCAAACAAGACAGCATCTTATATTTCACTCTTACATGAGGAACGTGGTTGTTATTAAAGTTCTAATTTCCATTGGGTGTTTCGCCAGATTATACATTGTAGCACTTCATGATTTATACATGACGCTGTATTGTGCATCGCAAAAATTACTTTAAAGCCGTGGACACATTAGTCATAGTCAAAGACCTACAAACGCACAGTTGCAGTTTTTACCCTATCTGTGTGGAGCGGCGCCATTTGTCCTCCCTTCATATCCTTGGGGAGGCTGACAGATGTAGCAGAAAAACCTGTTGGTCATAGTTTCTTAGCCCCTACACCCCATGGTCCCCAGCCCACATAATATGTTGCTTGTCATTGTGAGCAGGGCGAGAGCAGATAATGCCCCTCTTGGACATACTTTACTCTGCAGTCATACACACTGCAAGCAATATGTCTTTATTTCACAGGGCAGCACAAGCATCTTATTCATTCTAAATTGGCTTTTTTTTTTTTGCCCTAAAGGAGGAAAGGTCACATGAGCTATTGCGCTGTCTGTGAAGGTGGGAGCTGTGGTTATTTTGTAGAAGAATACTTCAACAGGTGTCATCGTGTACGAGTGAATTTGGGACAACATTGCCAAGCACTAGGCTACCCTGTTGCCCAAGACACGTACGCAGAGACGTGGCCGCGCTATGACTTCATTGAACTCACTTCCTGAATGCTATAGAATGTGTTAATTAGTGTGTGCTAGCATGAAGCCACAGCCTTTGCGGGCATGCACGCAATCCATTCTTCTCAATGAAATGTGTATGGAAGAAATGAAACACAATGGGGTGTCAGTTGAAAAGGATGCCAATGGTGGTTTAATTTGTCCAGTGTTAACACCCACACATGCGTAGTATGTGGTCTTTTCATGTTGCCATGAGGACAAGCATGAGTGGAGAAACTGAGAAAATGAAGTAATAGGCGAATAGCATGCAGTGACAGAGTGTGATTTTGGACAGATTTGAACAATTTTGACTTGCCAAAACCTTGTCAAACCTTGATTTCCTTTCTATCAGCCGTCAACTTGAGTGTTAGTGAATGCCATGCATGTGATCTTGCATTTTTAAACTCCATTCTGTGCTTCATGTGTCAATAGCCATCTTGTCCTTAATTATTTGCTTGATACCAAATGTCTCTCTCTCACACACACACACACACACACACACACACACACACACACACACACACACACACTTTCACAACACTAAAGTGGGTGCTGTCAATATTGACTAATTTCTTTCTATTTTATCTATCTGTCCTCTCTGTTGTGTAGGGGGAATGAAAGATACAAATATTGTTTAAATTCAAACTTGTCTGTTTTGCATCAGTGTGGTGTCTTTCATACCTGACTAACAGGAATCCCAGTATTCCTTTGTAGACGAATGTGACTGATGATGATTTGACGGCACATTTGTCTTAGACAGGTATTCTGTGCTCCAAAGAATATGACTATTACCATCATTAGGATGGGTAGATGTTTATTCTATTCAGCCAGACTGATAATGCATCTTATACTTATAATAATTATTTTATATTATTCTGTGATTTTCATTGTTACATTTTGTTTTAATTAGCTTGAAGGTGTTTGTATCTTGCCAACATTTCGCACAGCGACATCATTCATTTGATTTAGTAGTTCTGATAAAACAATAAGCAATAATAGCACAACTGGGCTGACAGTGACCATTTAGTACAATTTAGCCCCGCCCCCATCCTTAATTTCTCTCACGTTCCTGACCTCCCTAGGTCGCACCATCATCCTGTCCACTCACCACATGGACGAGGCGGACATTTTAGGCGACCGCATCGCCATCATCTCACAAGGCAAGATGTGCTGCTGTGGTTCCTCGCTCTTCCTGAAGAAGTGCTTTGGCAGTGGTTACTACCTGACTCTGGTCAAGGCCAACAGTGAGAAGATGCAGCATAGTGGCCTTACAAAGAACCCACCAGCGGAGGTTAGATATGTGCTGCTTATAGTTTCAGTAGATAGATACTTTATTGTATCCATCCAATAAAATCCATTGAATAATTTAGCTACATATTAACTTTTTATGAATATATATAATTCTGTTTGACCTTGTTTATCAAAGGCCGGACTTCAGTTGAGGGTCACCCTGACACAGCAGAGGGCTACCTCTATTCTATTATTGAGCATGGCTCCCTCCAACTTCCCCACTGCCCTCCCCCATAATGATCTGTGTTTAGTCTCCCCCAGCATGAAAACTGTCAGACGCCTACGTGCTGGATGATACTAATTGTCGCCTGGGAGAGGGGAGATTCTCTATCTTGCTCGCCAATGGTGCCTCACACACTTAGTTTTAATCAATAAGAGCAAATGAACAAGATGCACTGTTGCCAGCGGGCCAGAGCAATTACCATTAGTCTACAGGCTCTTTGTGGTGAGCCCAGTCATTTGTTTGAAATAAATAAATAAACAAACAAACAGACACGTTTGCGGGCTCGGTAGAAACCATGGCTTGGTAATTAAGCGGCCCAATATTGTAGGTGGGATAAATGCTTAAAAAGCCCAAGAGTAATTTCTCTTTAAGGGAATTCAAGGCTCAACACAGAATGGGGAAATATAGCAGAGACAGAGATGAATGAAACAGGCCCTGAGGGGGTTAGTGGATGTAATTTTACTATTGTTTAATATACCCTGACCTATTGTCAGAGTAAACCTCTACCCTGCATTGTGTGTGCACAATATAGTCTTTGCCACTCGCTACATATTTGAGAGACTGCGCTGGTTTCACTTGGCACAGCTACAGATACTGCATCTGTTGGCGTAGCAAATAAATTATAACGCGTGGGCGGCAAGAGTTATTTCATTTGTAACCAAGAGAATGCTAATGAGGCACTGATAATCCTTCTAAGTGATACAGCACAATGTCTTTCTAACAAAGTTTGTGATTAACAGCAGACAGACTATTCCCAGCGGAGTAGAAGCCCGGACGATGGTATCGGCAGTCAAAACTGGAACAACGCTGACCTCTCAGGTACACCTGTGATAATGTCAAGTAGTGCATGATGCATCTGCCTCTGGGAAGCTGCTTATAGTGTAGCGCAACACCTCGATTCTCTGATCATCTCTACATAACTGTGTGCTTTTGCGGGTCAGGTTTTTGATACAGTCAAACTGTCACTTTGTCACAGGCTGACAGACATCAACTGATGTTGTATGCATTCCAATTATCAACCAATTAGCCATCCAATCAAATTGTGTCCCACTAATTGGGGAAAATGTGATGGGCTAAATTACTGCTGTCTACGAAGGGTTAAAAGAATGCAGGTTTTCATTACAAATAAATACAATGCCAGCTGACTCCACTTATTAGTTCATCCATCTCCAGTGAGAGGTGTTGCTAATCAGTCTAATTACTCAGAGCAGTGATTGGTTGGATCACTCAAACTCTGATGGATGTAAAAGTACAAGATGAGATCCTAGTCTAAGTGCTACATTACAAGCATGCTACACTGTTTGACAAATTAAAGTCCCAATGAAACTGCTCTCTGTTGACATATTTCCTTTAAAAAGAAGTTAGTACGGGATGTTTCATGGGTATGTACTTGTTCTTACAATAGCCAATAGCTTTGTGGTAGATTATATATGCACACCCGCAGGATGTGAAGATGTAAAGCTAATTTATTTGAATGTCAAAATGCATATAGACCCCCAATTACAGTTAACAGCAGTACTTCCCACCCAAAGATGGTATACAGTGTAAAGAGGTCTAATGAGCCATGTTAACTCATAACCTTGTTTGCAGCAAATGCAGGCATCAGTAAGCCCACTGTTGCACTCATGTCTAGCCCAGCATTACAAAAACAGTATGCTACAGATGTAAAGAACCTGCCATTTTTTTAAATAAATAAATAGTGCAGAATTGTTCAGATACCACTGACAGCGGATTCCCATGCATCACACACCACCTATACACATATTTCCACAAATAGTGTAGTGAGCCATTTACCTCTTCATAAAGTGTGGGGCGGCTTTGCTTGGATAGGCTGCTGTGATTACATATGAGGGGCAGCGGATCGATACCAGAGGCGGCCTGCCCCTCAACATTGTTCTGATTGATTCCTACTGATGCCAGGACTGAAAATGGATGAGGCAGGAGAATTATGTCCACTGATCTATTGCACTGTGTTCAAAGGTCACGCAAATGTGGAGATTATAATATGTTATACAGCAGTTTTCTTTATTTGAATGTCTACTAAACTCGTCCAGAACTGGTATAGCTTAATTTATGTGTAACTGTATTTTAAATGTTTTGTTTCAAACATGAAAACACGAGAATCTTGTCTGGTGTAACCAGACTGAACATTCACTTTGTGAATATGGTTTGGATACTGAGAAGTGTTTGCCATGTTTGCATTTTACTGGGCGTATAGACCTCTTCATTTTGAAACTATTGGACAGCCTTTAATCAATTGGCATTGCTACAACTGTTTCATTTAGCTCTCACACTAATTTAAAACACACTCTTCAACATCTAAAAAAATGAACATGTATTTGTCTTTTTTTTTATTTCTAAAATAAGTACTCCATTGTGGGTGTTCTTAGCAGTTTTTCTGAGCCTTATATTGTTCATACCAATATTGGAATTATATTGTATCGACCGAAATTAAGAAATATATTGTGATATGTGGCGGATATAAATCTGGGCCATATTGTCCAGCTCCAACCCACCCACATGGTCGCTGATTGTTCCACCATCCAGGGTGGCTGTGCGAATGCTAAAGCAAACATTGTTGCAAGAATATAATCTCAGCGAAAATGTATCTGAGAGCAATAGTCGGGTGGAGCCAGGCTAGCGATCAATCCATCACTCATCTGAAAACATTAGAATACCTCCCTAACCTGAAATCAAGGCTGCACTGTGTTCAAACATTATCATTTTGCAGTTGCAAATCAGAGCAAACTTTGTATTTTGGGGGTATTGCAGTGTATATTTACAGTGGAAGTGGAACAAAATGTCAGTTTGTCCCTTTATAAACTGCAGCGTTGATTGTTTAAGATCTCCAACAACCTCATGTAAGATTTATTAAACATAAAACAAAGCTGGAATACAAGGGTTGTTGTGAGTGTTAGGAGTTATGAGCCCCGAGAAAATGTGTTAGCAGTCATTACTTTTATCTAGAAATGTCTTTGCTTATTTGAAATAGGTTGTGGCAATGCTCAGTTACTGTACATGAACAATAAAAGGAAGAGATTTTGGAATACAAGCTTTTTTCATGAAGATAAGTTTTATTATTTTCCTAGTAGTGGAATTAAAAAAATTACACAACATTCTGATTAAATTCCATTATCTACAAATACCTAAGTATAAAATACATTTTGTGGAAACTGATAATAAATAAATAAAAATATAAAAAAATGACATATACATTGTGTTCTTCAACAAAGAACAGTGTGTTGATGAGGTGCTCGGTTGACACAAAACCATTTTGACAGCCCGGCACTTCTCCGTGAACGTTGGTGTCATCATGTCAGTTACTCTGTGGGGTCTGGTGTGACGTGTGGTCACTTTGCGTCCACTCTCCACCCAGGCGTGGCGGCGGTGGGTGAGGTTGTGCGACGCCACATTCCCGAGGCGTTGTTCCTGGAGAGCATCGGCCAGGAGATAACCTACATCCTGCCGTATGGCGGGGCCAGAGATGGATCCTTCGCCCTGCTCTTCAAGGAGCTGGACCTGGAGATGGCTAACCTGGGCCTCACCACCTACGGCATATCTGACACCACACTGGAGGAGGTAGGCCTCATCACCTTCCAGTTAGTTATACATATTGCAGTAGAAATCATTTCATATGATTTCCATTGTTTTTATTGCACACCTACCTTTGCTGTCACAAATGGACCCATTTGTTTTGCCGTGTTATGTGGATCAAATGTTGATGCATCTGGGCAAATGAGTCATAGCTGCATGGCCTGCGAGCCGTGTTAATAATTCTTTGTGAATATCTGACATCCATATACCCAACGTTTCTTTTCCCTCCCTCCATCCTCGCTGAACTAAATTCCAGACTAGATATTGAAGCTGAATCGCTCGGTGGTTTTGTAAATGTGTGACAGGAATGCAAGACTATGAGATGATAGCTTGTCTCCCTTGGTGTGTGTGTGTGTAGGTGTGCGTGTGCATGAGTGTGTGTGGGGAGGTGGGAGGGAGATTGTGATATTGAATGTGATGATATTGTTATGTCATATTTTCCACATCTGTGAGGTCAGCCTGCCATGTACAGTACAAGAATGCAGGGCCTCTGTTGTGTACAATGTGATTTGTGCATTTCAGATATTTCTGAAAGTTGCCGAGGACAACGGATTGGATACAGATATGCCAGGTAAAGTGCACTGTATTACCTGCATGTGCTGTGTGTGTATATACTACACCTCTGCTAACGTAAATGCAACATACACAGCATATCAATCTACAGTTATGTTTCTTACAGTGTTCATTAACCTCAGTGTATCTCGGTGTATGATTGATCAATTACACTCCTTTCAATCTCTAGTCTTTTGTTTCTGCTGCCTAATGAACTCTAATTCTTTAATCCGGAAACACCTGTGCTTCTGCTTTTACACTGAATATGATGCCACCTTGTAGAGCCAGTTGCTGTTCTTATTGTTATTTATAACCCTAAATTGGGTCAGGCCAAAACAACAAATCTTATATGTATTCCCACAGCGACAAATGAGCCGTTGGTACGGGACTGGAAAAGGAGCTCCCGTGAATCCAAGCGGAACAGCATTGCCAGCGTCCAGACAGATTCGGAACGAGTCTTGAGGATGGGCGGCAAGTTTCCCCAAATTAAAAAATTATGTTATTTAGTTTGGGATAGTGTCAAGAGACTTATTTTTGTGTCCATGATAAGAATGATTTGCTTTTCTGTTCGACAGTACTTTTATTCAAAGTTACTTTAACCTATGCGTGTAGCTTATTTGTCATATTTTTCTTGTGTAGAGTCAAAAAGCAAGTTCACAAGAAAAGTGGAGGGTACGTTTACTGCTTCTCTCATTAATTTCATGTCGTCAGTAGTCCCTAGAAAACGTGTTGGATGCGAGAAAGTGTCATACATGTTGTCTTAACACTTAACACACCCAGTTAATCACCATTGATATGCTCTGATGGCTCTTAAACGAAGGTCACTATTTATCTAGTATACTGCCTTCGCTAAACTGCCTGGCATGCTTTCAACTTTGTTTGGAGCAAATAAATTACAAAACAAACTTCGACAGACTGGCTATGGTTTGTAACACTTGACTTCTACAAATAAGTGTTTCTTTGTTAAGAATATTAAAATAAAATAAGGCACGTGTGTGACACCACTCTGTAAGGTGAAAGTTAACTAGAAAATACTGTATTATTATTACATATACTGTATTACACTTTGTGACAGTATACAGTATATGTGGTAATACTAAACATAAAGGTGGAGTCAGAGATTGTAAGCTAATGCACCTTTCGTAAAATTCATCTTATGTCTCCTTATGGTCCACTAGCTGCCGTGTGCACATTTAAATAATAATCTGGTGTTGCTACACAACCCTGGCTCTGTAAATGGGAACACAAACAACATGGTGCAGTCCGCACCACACAACACTATCCTAGACTTTGCATGCATTGCATTTCCAATATAGGGGCGGAGCTTCTGAGCAAGCACCCTATGGCATCTCTTTTGTTTTGATAGATATATACAGTACAATGTTTAGCATCCCTGACTCCCCCTTTAAATTGGACGCCACACGTTCATAGTCTGTTCTACATAGTTGACGGGCCGACGTCCGCTCTAGATTCCAACAGGGTTGCCGCCATGAACGGGAGAGGGTCCGCGGTGATCACCGGGTGGCTTCTCATCCGCCGCCAGTTCCTGGCGCTCTTCATCAAACGCTTCCACCACGCCCGCCGGAGCCGCAAGGGACTCCTCGCACAGGTAATGGCCTTGCGCCACATCCATCACGTTGACGGATGTGGGGGGTGACGGACAGGGCCGATGGAAGCAGATAAAGGCCTCCCGTGCTCCAGCTAATGACCGATATGACTGCATTAACTGGGGTAAAGATGCAGTGTCATCCATCCGGCCTCGTATAATAGCGTGAGAGCGAGGGAGAGAGGTATATTGCAGTGGTCATCTACTATTTCATCGTGTTGCATGCCTGACACAAGAGTGAGAGCAAAAGTTATATTTGAGTTAAGGATCGTATCTCTTTCAGTTCATTTAGTTCCCCCGATGGGCATGTAGAAGTCATAATGACACCCACAATTTGTTTTCCCTTCATCTGAATGTTCGCTAATGATGTGTTTTCATTAACTGTGTATTAAATGTGATCACATAACAATTAGCAAGATGACAGGCTGCTATTAGCCTATTAAGTGTACGTCCAGATTATTTTGTTGCTCATAAACATTGCAATTTCAAAAGTCAAAACCAATAAGCACAAGTCATTTAAACAAGTCAAAACTAATATTGCGAGGCACAGCATCCAAAGGTACTTTACATGTTTCATCCGCGTAATTTCTAAACATCTTTTCGAAAAAAATATGGTCACAATTAATTTGTGTTAATTCTCTCTAGCACATGTACGCACACACACACACACTGTATCAGTGTGCATGTAGCTATCACATATCCCCATCAGTTACCAAAAATGCTGTGACAACGTAGTAATTACACTTGAAAAGTATTGTGATATATCTGCAACCTGACGCATTGACCTCTGTAATAATGTGAAAGAGAGAGAGAGAGAGAGAGAGAAACCTAAGGGAAGGTGTATCAGTTCTTCCTATAATAGGCTACAAACCAGTCCCCATTAGTCACTGTCAATCTACAACGTCCCTCTTTTGTGGTAAGGAGTGGTATGGAAGGTTAAGACTGGCTGAGTGTGTGTGTGCGTGCACACAAGCGCTGTAGGGACCATTTCCGTAGTACTTTATTCATGTACTACCTTGAAGCGTGACAAAGGGTTTTTTTCTTCCTCTATCATGTCATGTCAACAGCTTCCATTGTCAGCAGATATGATTGTGTTCTGGAGTAATCGCTTCAAATGTAAAGTGCTGGGGGAATACAGGCGAGATTATGGCAAGGGGCTCAGGAGGAGTGATTTATGGACGAAGTAAGTTGGGGACAGACATTTCGTGGCACCACCAGCTCCAGCGCATGCCGGGTTTCCGGTCGCGTTTGGGAGCTTTGCCGTTCAGGGCTGGAAATGAGTGTAGTGTTGTGTTTAGTGTAGTGTAAATACGTGTAGGGATGTTGTTTTTTGATTAAAGGTACACTCCACGATATGGATCTGTAATATCCTTTTCTTTTTTTTCTTTTTTTTTTACGGCTGTAGTCTGTTTGAAACTTAAAGCGTTCATGGCCCTGCCACACCAGAATAATTGCACTGTTCTCTACTCCTCCGCTTGTATTTTATTTTATCAACGATAATCTTTTTTGCATGAGCAGAAGTTTGTGGAAACTTTTCAAATATGGTATAGTCGGGATGGCGTGTAGTGTGTAGTCTTTGGCTCTACAGCGTTGAAATGCCAACTGGGCTTTAACATTTACATTTTATTTTTGGCCGGTACATGCTAGGGCGCAGCGCACAGTTGTTTTTCAAAACAACTGTTTAGTAGCCACACTAAAAAGTATAATTTCAGAGTCCCTTTCTCCACTTTTCATTTCTCTCTGCACAGCATGTGGTCAAGCATTACTCTAAATATAATTGGACAGCTTTTTATTGAAGAAAATAAATGAGTAAACTCAAGAGT
This sequence comes from Forbesichthys papilliferus, assembly GCA_025399855.1. NCBI lineage: Eukaryota > Metazoa > Chordata > Actinopteri > Percopsiformes > Amblyopsidae > Forbesichthys > Forbesichthys papilliferus. The sequence goes on from JAODOY010039169.1 coordinate 18,150, forward strand.
ACGCCTCTGATTCACCCTAAAATACATGGTAATGAGCTAATTGGCTTTGCAGTGAACAACGCGCGTCTTTAATTGTGTTTTGTTTCTACCCATTTCCTCACGCAATCCTTTCGTCTTCTTTAACTCCTCGCTCAACTTGAGAATGTGATAAACTCATGCATTGTTCATGGGCGTGCCTTGGCTCTGTGAACATAATGACTTTTCCCCTATGTTTTTGGTTTTCGCACAATGGAGGAAGCGCCAGCTGTCACCTGCAATTACTGTCAAGAGAGAAAGGCAGAGTGAGAGTGTGCGTGCGTGTGTGTCTGTGTACATGCTTTTTCTTTTCACAGGCCATCATTAAGACTGTGTTATTGCTGCTTTTTATCTCTCATCCAGACATGTCTTCATGCAGGAAATGTTTTCTCTGTTGCTGCGTCATGATATGGCCGGGCAAACTGCAAACTTCTCCATGTTTGTCACTCCGGTGTCACCATCCTTCACCACCACCACCAGGCGTGTACACTAGTGGGAAGTAGCTAGTTACTAGTTACTGGTTACTGTAATGTCTTTTTCAGTAGTGTAACAAATAACTTTTTCCAAAACATTAAAAAATATTGCAATTACTAATCCAAGTAATGCTACATTACTGCGTTACAAGAACGATATTTCTGGTCCTAGCAAAGTTAGTGTAGGCTAATTGAACCAACCAACCAATCATCTGGTTTTAGAGGCTGTAGTGTTTTCACTTTGGCTGATTGACTCCTAAGGTTCATTATTGTTCCAATAAAGAGGATTCAGTTGTAAAATGAGCTGAGAAGTCAGAGTTACACAATGCAAGTAGACAAACTAATATTTTGGTACCACATTTACTGCGATGACAAAAGAGACCGGCCAGATACAGAATTATAAATAAAATGGCAGTTTTAGACGGTTTTCATACCTTTGCGGACATCATGGATATTGTATTGACACACCTCAGAGAGCATGAAGGTTTCGTGAGAGAGCCACATGAAAGGTAAAGTTCTGCTGGTCATGCCTAACCCACCCACGCTCAGCTTTCCAGGTGTGTGAACATGTGTGTGCATAACGCTGCGCGCCTTGTAATTTCTCAGCAAAATGACAACCTAACCTAATGAGCTGGCTACACAGGTTGTCATTTTTCAGAAGGGGCAAGGCAGGATAGTGATAGCAAAAGTAATATAGTAATGTAACGGGTAACGTAAGTAATTACTTTTAATACCCAGTAATAAGTAAAGTAATAGCATTACTTGTTGAAGGATTAATAAGTAAGTTTTTTACTATTCCTGAGACACGCGCGCGCGCGCACACACACACACACACACACACACACAGACACACACATTAAAGCTAGAGTGCATTCTCCCGCTGACCTTTTCGACAGCGCTGACATTGTAATGGGAAAAGATTAGATAAGAACATATGACGGAGGAAAGAGGATTACGGGGATGCAACGACGTGTGGCACTTTTCTGATATAATAGGTAAATACATTTTTAGCAGGAAATGGCAGGACTATTGAGAATGTGACATTAATTACAGAATGTCGTGCAGTGGTTTGCTGATGTTGAGAGGCGTTCTGAAGGGCCTAATCGCACACCTGACACATGCACAAAACAACAGTTACAACACGCCAAAGGGAAAGCAATGGTCACCGGTGCTCAGTGAAAGACACTTGGCAGGTTTAAGAGAGAGAGTGACGATGGAAATAGTCTGGCATTGTTTATAGTATATATTGTCCGATGTGTTTACATAGTTTGAATGTCTTTGTTATCTTTGATATTTGACAAGTGATAACTTGTGCTTTATGTATGTGTTTTATGTCAAATAAATAGTGATTACACTGTGGACACGACTTCTAATGCATGTGTTTGACGATTGTTGATCTAATGCATCGTACTGAATCAATTAGAATGTTCTAGCTTCTAGTTTCGAATACACTACACATTACAGTAGGATCCATATAGGTATGACTGTAGGTATATGTCTATTCTCTGTGAGGGTTTTGCACTGAGAAGAAGAGATGTAACGGTTCACCAAATCAATGGTTCGGTTTATACCTCGGTTTTTGAGCAACGCTTTGGTTCATATCGGGGTTTTATTAGAAAAATGTCGCTCGAGTGGAAAAATCTAAGAATTTTTTTCTGTCTTACATTCGTTTTGTAGACTAAAATGTTCTATACTTTCTGCCACTAGATGTCACGCTAAGGAACCATTTTCTTAGTGCGCTTAGTGCCAGCATTGTGTAAACATAGACTCAGATTACGTTACAACTGTCACGGTTCGCGGCCGCTCCGGCAGCAGACCACGCGGAGCCACCGGTTCAGCACCGGACAGCGCCCCAGCATGTCTTCGGCTCCCTATTAGCCACACGTGCAGAAGCTTTACCTCCGCTTCCTGGGCGGAGGTTTTAAGAGACAATCCTCCCCAGCACC
>JAODOY010039180.1:4064-20583 GCA_025399855.1 Forbesichthys papilliferus
CCCCCCCCCCCCCCCCCCCCCCCCCCCCCAGGGTGCCACAAACTGTTGGAAGCTGCCAGAGTAAGCTATAACAGAAAATCTAACCAAACCAACAAATAAAATAATAATAATAACTAAATCGAACTAACTCGATTGTGGATTATAATGCTTTCTAATACTACTACTGCTAATAACAACAATAATAATCCTGATCTTGAGATAGATACTACAATCATATTAAAATCAAGAAATAAATACAGAATTAAATAACTAAATAAATATATACAACAAGGGTAGGGAATCCTGGTCCTGGAGGGCCACTGTCCTGCTTGTATACTTCCCAATACACCTGATTCAAATGAATGGGTCATCATCACAAGCTATTCATTTGAATCAGCTATGTTGGAGCAGGGAGACATCTAAAACATGCAAAATGTTATTCAAGTCTGTATGATGTAAAATATGCATGACCATTTTTATTTTATGACCTAAAACAATTTTGTTCATTTTACAACTTTACCTCTGCGAATGGGAATACTGCTCAATCACAGTGACATCCATATTGTTACAAAAGTTCACACAGCTCGGTCTAGCTAGACTGAAACCATGAAACCATACAGCTACACAGATACCACCATCGGAAGAGATACTACAAACAAAACAGGAAAGGTGTCTTAAGGTTATTTTTTAGGTTTTTATCACTGCAACTCAAGGTTTTTTCACTGCAACTCTAGGCGGAAGAACAGCCTGCATCAGCTTATCATTGGTTGGCATTTGTGACCTTGATGTGCTGCTGCTGAGTCACCCTCCCTATGTCTGTGTGTTTGATATCTCCTTCAATAAGGGTGGGTCACAGGGTCACAGGGGCCAGAGGGATATAGAAAGAGGGTAAAGTTGTTGAAGCCTCGGCCTGTGCATGCACAACGATGGCCGCTGCTAAAGAATACATGTTTGTGTACGTTGCAAACGCCAGCATTCTCAACATAACACTTGCTCTTGAGTATGGTGTCTTTGTGTTGACTAAACATTGTCAACATATAGCCACTTGGACAATTGAAAGATGTGTCTTTGTATTGACTAAACATTGTCAACATATAGCCACTTGGACAATTGAAAGATCAGTGGATTTTCACAGAGATGTATCATCACACAGACTGGACAACAAATCCAGGTCAAATAAGTCTTCAGCATGGCCATTTACAGGAAATGTTGAATGCATTTTAAAAAAAATCAAGGCAAGTTTATTTATAAAGTGCAATTCATACACAATGTGCAGATCAAATCACTTTACACAATAAACAAACAATATAGCAACATTTCTTTTTTAAGTACAATAAAAAAAGATGTACAATGCTAATACTGTCAATATTCCAAAGCCCTACAAAACAAGGTTTTGAGGGCAAATTTGAAAGTTGACAAATTTGAGATGCACCTAAGAGACTTTAAATGTGTATTCTAGGTGTAGGAAACATAATTTAAGATTTTATATTTTGTCCCCAAGCTATTTAAGGTTTTAAAGACCATTAAAATATTTTTAAAATCAACTCTCTGGCAGACTGGAAGCCAGTGTTAAGATCTAAGAACTGGTGTAATGTGGGCATATTTTTTATTTTTTGTGAGTACCCTTGCAGTTGCGTTTTGTACACTCAAGTTTTAGAAGGCTTTTATTGGCAAAGCCAGTATAAAGGCCGTTACTGTAATCTACTAGAGATGAAGGCATGGATCCATCTTTCCAAGTCTGATTTGGATAGTAGGCCTCTGATCCTTACAATATTTTTAAGGTGGTAATAGGCCGACTTCGTTACAGAATTAACCTGGTAAGTGCAGATCAGCATCTAAAATAACGCCAAAGATTCTGGCCTGATTTGTAGTTTTTAATGATAGAGAATATAGGTAGGCGCTGAACTTATTCTTTGTTTGTACCAAAAATGACAACCTCTGTTTTGTCTTTATTTAACTGGAGGAAGTTCTGACACATCCTGTCATTTATCAGTGAGACAGATTGGCATAGGAAATACATTGGTCTATAGTCAGAGGGTGACAAGGCAACATAGATGTGTGTGTCATCAGCATATTTATGATATGGAACATTACTGTCCCATAAAAGTATTCCTAAGGCCCCGGTCACACCGAGACGCGGCGCAAAAGGCGCGGCCGCTTCAAAAGCGCTTTGATGAACCCCTGATCACACAGAGATGCGCTGCCTGGCTGCGCCAAAGAGAACGGATGGCCTGGGCCATCTGTCACATTGACGAACAGCGCGACTCCGCGCCTTGCACTGACAAGTTAAGAACGTTTTAATTTTTATGCGCTCCTAAAAAAACACAAAAGACGCAAAGCGTGTCACCATAAAAAAGTGCATGCCAGTCACGCCGTACCATAGGAAAACAATGGTTTTGCTAACTACGCGTTTCTAGCAACGCGTCTCGTGTGATCAGGCCCTAATGGTAGCATAGAGAGATTAAAAAGTACAAGACCGAGAATATGTCCTTGAGGAACTCCACATGTAGTTTTAACCGTATGTGAGACAAAGTTGCCAATGGAGACAAAGTAATCAGTCAGTGATAAGGTGAATGTCGTTTCCCACCTTGACAAAAGCTGTATCAGTACTGTGATTAGGACAAAATCTAGATTGGAAACTATCAAAGTACTCATTAGTATCAAGGCAATAGTTTAGCTGCTGATAAACCACTTTCTCATCGACCTTACTTGTTATGTAAATGTATCAAATGGTATTTGATACTGGTCTGTAGTTATTGAGTACAGAAGCTCTGTGGGAAGAGACCAGATGATAATAATCAATTCACAATTTGTAGCAGGTCTTTGGATAGACAGTAGGCAAATGATCTAGACAGCAGATAGATGCTTTTCATTTTAATAAATGGTCATGCTTGGAGCAGTACAACACACGTTGGTTTATTTGTTATTTTATTGTCATTGTACAATATTGCACAATTAGATGTATGTGCATCATCTGCAGTGTAACACAAATAGATAGGTTCTCTCTCCTTTCAGTAAAACACGGTTCAACCACAGATTATTAAGGTCTTTATGGTTGTTGACAGGTTTAGTAAATGTACCACCCATTATACTGTAGGTAATGTTATGTTGTTTAAACAATGTGTACAATGTCAAATATATCTTTTAATGAGGCACAGGACGATGATGTGATACATTTCACAGGGAAGGAATGAGCTTCACTTTGGGTTTTACCTTGTATTCAACTTTGGATGTGATCCTTTAACCTACCTAAGAGAAGTAAATTAAACGTTATTCCTCACTCAAGCTGCATGACCAAAGTATCACAAAAGTAATGTATATTCTCACAAACATATACATGTACACAATGAAATGTACTACCGAATATGTGTATCACACAAAAGAATCAGGTTTGTTGGGTGACACTCTCTCAATAACAGTAACAGAGGTCCCAGCCAAGCTTAACAAGGAGTTTTAAAACTCCTTTACAAAGTTAAATCTATTGAGCATTCATTTTTTAAAATTCTTTACCATTTTATATGCTGGTAGTCATGCCCTGTTCAGGGTTTTGTCACTAGAGATAAAAATACATTCATCACCAATTGGCAAACATTTTTGTGGTGATTTCAGAGATGAAACGTGTGATTTCAGTTGATTGATGACAACTGATTATGGAACAGATACAAATGTTCCTGGAACAGTCTGTTGGAATCAATGCTCAAAGTGTCTTCTCAGAGCTAAAGTTTTCATAACTCATAACCCCACCTCCACAGATACTAGCATAGACGGCCTTGAGGTCCTGACGTCTGGACACACGTTATCAGAGACAAACACTTCAAGATCCCCTTCATATCATAAACAACCCTATTCATATCCCAGACAACTGTCTGGAACTGGTTTGTGAACAAAGACCAAAACACTGTGTGTGCCCCCACATATGCAATACATCTTCGAATTAGGTTAATATATCAAATCAAATAAATCCTTGCAGGCAAACCTTTTTGTAGCATTAGGTACTTGGTTTGGATGTGCAGAGAGCCCACTATTTGTAATTGTATTTGTAGGGTCACCAAATTATTTGTATTTGTACAAAAGTGAAAAGTAGCGTAACTATCCTGGACAATTGGGAAAAGGTTAGCAATGTTTGTGCATTTTGATTATATTCCCGCTGCGCTCAGCATGGCTCTATTCAATTCACTAGTGTTTGACTACTACTCATAGTTACTCGTCATGTCACGTCAGCAAAGCAGGCGGAGCACAAACCGGCCTCCGCTTTCACTACTGTAAGCCAGGCCAGCTGTTTTAAACTAGGTTTTCTCTTTACTTTTCGAATACAAATAATTGTAAAAATATTTGTTCAAAATAAATATTCGGAAAAACTCACTATTTGTGCATATCCGAATAACATATTTGTATTTGTCGACATCCCAAGTACCGGGTAAGAGAACAAGCACCAACAAGAACTATACAAATAGAAATGTATAAATAAGGTGGACCCTGTCAAGACCAAAGCAAAAACTGGTAGGATCAGCAGTCTCAGAGCAAAATAAGCCACGCCCCATCAGTGAGACCTTTAGAGGGCAATAGAGAGACAATAGAAACCAGTCCTGCAACCTAAAAAAGCTATCCCTGACATTTTCACCATTAAACAGTATACTGACACAACATTAGAAATAGCTTTTAAGAAATAAAGTCTACACCTTTATTATTGTTCAAACTGGAAGCATGGAGAGGTTCTGTCCGCCTTTCTGCATGACACAGCAGATTCTGTCACACTTATCTCAAATAAGAGCAGGGTGGACACAGGGCTGCGATCACTGTTTGACAAGCAGGCAGACCAGCCCGACAAACAGTGAAGAAGAAAAGAGCTAGGCTAGGCCAGAGCCGTGGAAAGAATAGAGTTACGCCATCTCCGTTCACTCCAATGGGCCTCGTGGAGCCTCAAAATAGTTCACAGAAGTTAGCCTATATACTGGAAGTACCCTATACATTTTATTTGAAATGTAAATCGGTGCATTTATTGACTACTAATTACCAAAAAATGAAGTTAAATATTTATATTCAAACTGCCCACCAAACACTTTCTGGAACTATTGTGCCATTCCATGAACCATGTGACTGACCGTTGACAATTTCAAACTTCCGTTGGCATAACCCTGTTATTGCCATGGCTCTGGGCTAGACTATTTTAGATTAAGTTGCGACTTAAATTCATTAATCAGGGGTGTGTTCAAATTTGGCAAACTGTGGTAAACGTTTGTGATCATACACGTTTTGTCAGTTTGCCTAATTTGAACGCACCTCTGGTGTATCTGTAGCTCTTCTTCCAACTTAGAATTTATTAACAAAATAACAAAAAAAAAATTACATTTTAAAAGAATCAAATGGGCAAAACAAAAGAAATCTCACACAATCTCAAGATTTTTTTTAAATTCTTTCTAATTTAATATCAATTTAAAAAAATGTCCCCAGTACCTGAATATTAAAAGACACACAAAAAAAAGATGTTTACCTGTTGTGCTCTTTTGGTAACATGTTTGAAGATCTTGTGATGAAGTTCATTGGATTTATTCTCGCAGTGTCATTCTTGGGCACACCAACAGGGACGTCAATCTACAGCACAGTAAGTATATGGCTGCTTCCAGATGAAGCAAACACCTGTAAATAGAAGTGCCAACAAGCAATGTTACTTCATTTGAAACTGAAATATGGACAACAAAGTCACACCATCAACATTCCTAAGGTGAGGAATGTGATTCGGTCACCAACATCTCATTGTCATGTTTTAATACAGATTCTTTCTAACCTTTAATAATGACAGGATAGCCAAATACACAAATAAAGACTGATAAAGTTAATCTGACACAAACAGTCAATAAGCACTGCTCAATGTCTTGTCAAATAAATACCGCAAATACCGCAGTCAAGGCAGCAAAACAACTCTAGTAATACAGTGTATTCCCTCACTTATATACCTGACAGAAAATGAACAGAAGCCCAACCAGACCTCATCTATTTTGATCTGTGTTGAATAAATGCCTGATTTACAGTAGGCCTAGTACCTGTTTGCAGAAGTCATTACACTAAGAGCCAATGTTATGTTCGGAGACATGTTACATCGATGTATGTTGTTGTATAGCTCAGGTACTGATACTTATACATTTGTCAATATATGTTATTAAAGGTTTTTTTAAAGGTTTTGTCTATGTAGGCTAGGATATGGAATTCGTTCATTTGGAACTAAATAATTGCACTTTGCAAACTTTATTATGAAACAAAGTGATCAGAATGTATGAAGGTTTTGACTGTGCATAATTAGTCGTAGGTAATTGTCCTACGTTATACCTACGTTACCTAGTTCACTTGTTTAGAAACATGGACAAGATATTGACATAAGAACACAACTAAAAAGTACTTTGGATACGTGTCTCTAATAAAATAGACTACACCGGCACCGGCACGGTCCTTGTGAAAAAAGAATATTAGTCCAGCTCGTGGGACAGCGTGCAGACTAGACTTTATTTACTATCAATCGCCTATTCAGCTGAGCCTATACCACACCAACGCATAGCCTCACTTGAAATGTATGTAGGCTATACTCACTTTACGCAGTTAATTATTTGCTCAATTTGCAGTAGTCCTAGTTTTTAGCAAATAGATTACGTTAGAAAATGTAAATTCTTAATTTCTGTCTGAAAGGCACTTTTAAGACATCGATTGATCATTATTGAATTCGCCTATAGATAGAAAAGTAATTTGTTCAGAATGCTGTTCGCTGAAACTGTTGATAATATTAGGCTACTGTGTATTACAATAACTCATATTATACTGGGATATGATTCTTTGATACAAAAATAGTAGACTTACTACCGACAGACTCGCCAGACAATCATGATACGCGATGTAGCAAATGCATACAAGATGCGCCTGCTTATTTTAACACTTTTACCTCATATACTACAACTAGCAAGCTAGTAAATGCATAATTGTGCAGCGGGCATGCATGTGAGATATACAGTATATGAGATATTACGCATACTGCAGCTGTGACTAAGGCATTCATTGCACTTCGTTAGTAGCTAGAATTAAGTTTGTTATCGTTCTTAACACAAGTCACTGTTTTACCTTTAATGCAGAGATGAGCGCGGCTGTCCCGGTCCACCGTGGAGGGGGGCTGAGACAACTATTGGTAGGCTACGACATGTGTGAGCAGCGGCAGGGCCAGATGATGACGTAACGCTGCCACTTGCCTTTTCTCGACTGTCTTCAACATTGTTTTAAGCCTATCAAGAAACATGTAGTAGGCTATCACCGTGCATTGTACAGCCTAATTCAATTATATGAAGAACAAGTCTTTCAGCTAAAATTAAGTGGTTTTATGTGTTTATTTGTAGGCATTTGTTTATTTGTTTTACTTGTACATACTTTTTGTTGTATTGACAGCCATTGTATTGGAAATATGAACTTTGCACCCCGTTATCTATCTGAATGAAAGATGCCTGGATATAGGCCTATAGGATATAGACTATGTTTAAATAGAAAACAACAATATATGTTCTATCAGCTGGGTGGAAGCAGGCTAAACATATGCAACCTAGACATTTGAACTATAATAATGTTTCTGTACAGTATATAAATCGTTTTAGAGACCGTTTGGTGTTAACATCTGCACGTGTCACCTCATCCGTAGACCAGACCATTGCATCTTACCACAATACAAACTGTTGCCTATAATGTTTATTACATTGAATTCGGTTTATTTTCAATGAGTCCAATGCAGCCTAACCAACAATTAATCAGTTTGAGAAGCTGTTACTCCGGTATAGGGCAGGCTCGGGCAGGCCGTGACAGATTTGTTAAATATGCCACTGATTTCGGTTCTGCTGAGCGCCTGAAGTCAAACTGTTTCAAGTGACTACATTCCTGCTTTAAAATTGAGAGAAGCAAAATAATACCCTATATGGCCTAGCCTATGTTGGTTAGTTATTTCAGTAAACGGTTAATCAAAACGATAGTATAATTAGCCTTTTGTAAAACCCAGTATTAATGTAAAGATTAGCCTACTGTGAGTTCCTAAAAGTAGCATTTAGGTCATCTGTAGAAAGAAATAGCCTACCTGAAATCTATAGCTGCAGGTTCAAATTAAGAATGAGAAAGGCAGCTTTTAGTTGTCCGTCAGTGATCGTAAAAAGGTTGCAGGGTAGGCCTACATCATTTTAATTGACACTATTAGACCATTTTATATATTTCGCCGTCTGAGACGTTGATGTGAGGTTCGTTTGATCGCCGATGGTCGAGCCATTACATTTCCACTAAGTTCGTCTGACGAGTGAGCCTGAAATGCTGAGCGAGCAGACTCTCACAACAGCTTTATAACCACATGACATGTTTTTTTAAATCGTTATGTTTTTGTCTGTCGCTGTCGGGTGCAGGGCCGACTGCGTTTTCAGTATAATGTATACCTATTGATTATCCCAGCTAAAGGCAGCTCGAACTCCACTTTAGGCAGCGACGTTAATAGTCTGTTTTACTTATTATCTTTCATCTCAAATTATAAATAACAGAAAATAAGCCAATAGAGAAAAGCAGGCAAAATAACTTCTTAACACAGACAATGGTAAGTCAAGTGCTAAATTAAACTTTAATAAATGTGTTAAAAGGAGGCATGGTATTTTTAAGATGTTGTGCTAGAATTAGTATTAAGGTCTATAGGCATTAATAATCCATTTAGATATCAAATAACATCTGCAAGGTTATGCTATGATAGCCTAAACCACATAACAGCCAACAGAAAAAAAACAAAACAATTAGGCTTACATGTGAGATCAAATTTGTCATCTATGTTGTAATGGATAACAGCACTGGTACAACAAAAATCCAACATTACCACGTCTGTTTATATGTATAAATTACTGTACAAGAATAGTCTGTATTTCACAAATCCTATCAGCTTCACGATGCAATCTTGTGAACAGCCACTGTGACAGATCCATGCAATCTCACAATAATGTTTCTGTAGAAAGGTAGAAGAAACAGTTATTGTAACAGTTAATACTGGAAAGACTGAATGAATGAATATCAGAAAGTTTCCTAAATATCCTCATGAACTACTGGGGCAAAGTAGTGAATTTATCAAATAATCTATTAAATTGACCTTCTCCAAGCCCCGCCCCTTTTTGCTTTTCCTCCAATAACAGTTGAGCATTTATTGAATCTGACAGAACCTTCAGTCAACTGTCTGTTTTGCTTTAATAGCTTTCTATGGTGTTTTGTCCTACCTAGTTACAGTAACTAGGTAGGACACGTTGAAAGGGGCGTGGCTTGGAAAAGGTAAAATTGAATTAATTTAACATGTACATACAGTATGACAATATGTGCTGAAGCCACTGGGTGGCAGCATAGCCAAGTAGATGGCACAGAAAAGGTTCAAAAAGGTGGACGATCTTCAAGATAATTATTTCTGCTTTTAAGTTGTCTTTTTATAAATTAGGCCAAAGAGTATTGAATATATCAGTTTCTTGCATACAATGGGATATTTGTGCAGGCCTAATAGTACATAATGTGTGTGTTTTTGACTGAATTAGTTGCTCTCAAATTTGTATTACAGTATAAATGGTAAATGGACTGCATTTATCCAAAGCGCTTTACAATATTTTGCCTCACATTCACACACCGATGGTCATGCAAAGTGCAACCAACCACCGGGAGCAGTTGGGGGGTAGGGGGTTAGGCATCTTGCTCAAGATGAACCCACAACCTTCCGGCTGGGAGCCCAACACCCAGACCACTAGACCATCCTGCCCAAATATGGTATACAATCCATATGGAAATAACCTGCTGTAATCTTGCCTAGTATACCAACAGGGTTTGGAAGTAACTAACTACATGTAAGTTCCTTGTAACTGATTACCACAACAAAAAAAAAACGAGTAACTGTAATCCATTGTAGTTACCAGCTAAAATGTTAGAATCAGATTCCAGGTATATTTTTAATTTATATGATAGGGCCTACTTCTATCTTTTACTTTAAAAAGGGAAGTTTGCAGAAGAAAAACGCATAAATCAGTCCAAAAAAATTAAAAGATTTGGCAATACAGTAAATTGTTTTGAATGGCAAGGTTTAGGCGATAAGTAGGCTACTCTAAAAGTAATGGAAAGTAATAAGATTACGTTAATAATTATAATGTTGTCTGGTAACTAGAAACTAACGGATTACATTTAAAAAGTAACCTACCCAACCTGGTATACCATACCAATGACGACTTCTGATAGGCTACTCACCCAGAGTCAGACTCCAGGCACACGGTGGGAATGTCTGTAGGGTCTCTGGTTAGCGCCGAAGCTTGCTTGGCCAGCACGGACACCACGCCTCCATGTTCGTCAGAGAGAGAGCCACGGCCTAGTAGTAACAGTAGCAGTATTGGTGGGAGTACCGCTAGGTCAAATCAATCGATTGCTTTTTATTTAGAGTGCGGAATCACCATGTAACGTGGTCCCAGCAGCACGCTTTACAATTAAAAAGAATAAGTAGGACAATCATGCAAGCAAATACAAGACTACGATTAAAAATGAAACAGCCACATTACTATAGTATCAGTCTACGTAAACAAGAAGCTGTTAGATATAGCTACCGTATTGGTTTAGGAAGATACATTACTCCGCTGCTACTGCGACGCTTGTATTCGTTACAATGACCTAAATGATGCTTTGATATAGCCCACTACTTACATCCCAAATTGTGTCCTTGCTGATCCGTACAGAGCACGCCCACGACTGCTGTATTCTTCATGCTGCCAAACACAAACAGTATTTTATTAGTTACCGGTAATATTGTAATACTTCGCTCCGGTCGCCTAATACATGTTAACCACAGAGATGTATTAACTTACGTCTCATCAAGATGTTGTTCCAGTGTAGACTCCATGATTTTGGAAAGAAATATCTTCTTTCTGGTGAATTTGTTGTGGTTGTCTACTTCCTCAAAAAGGATCGCAGACGTCAGGTGATCGTCACGTGTACTACGGGTAGTGGTGAAGATCAATCTTTTAAATAAGCTTCGAAATCACACTGGGCTATATGAAATAAAATAAACGCACACAATTTACCAATGTTAAATTGAAATATGCAATTATTCTAAAATGTATTATGTTAAAACATTATTTGGACTAATATAAGATTCTGTTAAATCTTTTTACAGTATATACTAACACTGAGAGGTGATTTAAAGGTTCTACCCTTTCTACTATGGACCAGGACTGCCATAATAAAAAAAATAAAAAATGTATATATAAAAGTATAAATAAATAAATAAAGAGAAAAATTAAATAAAAATAAAAATAATTGAAAAAATAATTACATTTTTGTATTAAAAAGGCTATTTCTGTATTTTCACATGTATTTATTTATTTATTTGTGCATTTCTACATTTATTTATTTATTTATGTATTTATGTATTTCTACATTTATTTATTCATTTATTTCCGTATTTCCACACTGGCAATAGCCGTTTTAATTAGTTTAGTGTGAGTACAATAGCTTCTTCTTCGACCTAAAAGCTAGGCTAAGGGCAGTAGCGGTAGTTCCAAACACCCCTATAACCAATCCGGCTGTGGCCTGAGGTAGGACCTCCTACCTTCTTAACATTTACGGCCACGGAAATACGAAAATAAATAAAACAAGGAAATGTGGAAGTACGGAAATAAATAAATAAATAAATAAATAAATAAATCAATGTTGAAATATATAAATAAATAAATAAATAAATAAATCAATAAATCAATAAATCAATAAAATAATGTATAATGTAATGACGACATCTGTCGTCGTTGGGTGGCGACGTGCGCACTCCGCCACCACGCACGGCAGCATCACAGACATTAGCCATGCTGTGACGGCCATGGAGCATCATGGCAAGGCAGCACTGCGATGATCCAGCCATGAGTCCTTTCTTGTGTAAGCAAAGACTCAACAGCATGAGCTGAGCTGTCATGGATGTGATTGACGTGTGTGTGTGTGTGTGTGTGTGTGTGTGCGTGTGTGTGTGTGTGCGTGTGTGTGTGTGTATGTGTGTGTGTGTGTTGGAGGTGGGGGAGAGGCAGAATGGATAAAGACCCACCGGTGAAGCACCCCATCCCCGCCTGATTTCTGCAGTGTGCCACAACGCAGCGAGGCGATGGGGCTTCTGCTGACAGGGCAGAAGTGCCTGGATATAATCATTAGAGCAGAGGGCTGGAAGTATCCATCACAGTAATATAGGCTAACATCCAGCTGACTGCCTTTCCCCCAGTGAGAAGCCTTTCATTTGTCTGTCTTTCCACATCCACTCCTACTCAATCGTCGTATTTCTTAACTTCGAGCCTGACACCTCGGGTGTGTGTGTGTGTGTGTGTGGGGTGTGTGGTGTGTGTGTGTGCGTGTGTGTGTGCGTGTGTGTGTGTGTGTGTGTGTGTGTTTATGTGCACATGTACAGTGAATTGTACAAACATGCAAATTAAAACTTTTGCACCTTTTACTTAATGGGTACACACAAGTCTGTGTGTCTGTCTCTGTCTCTCTCGCTCTCTCACACACACACACACACACACACGCACACACACACACACAAATAACGAGCTCCTTGCAACCTCCAGGACCAAGGCAGACATACTTTATTATTAATACGATATGCTGCTTTTAGCCATTCTACAACAAACGGCTACTCAGTAAATCACCTTGGACCCAGCAGGTGTTCATTAGGAACTACCAGGAGTATTCAGGCCCCTGTCTGGTCCCACTCATATCCTCCACGAAGACTATGAGGTAATGCAGCCTGGTACAAGGTATATATGACCAAACTGTACTTAGCAGGTAGGTACACAGTAGGTCTGTCTGTCTGTCTGTCTGTCTGTCTGTCTGTCTGTCTGTCTGTCTGTCTGGATGGATGGATAGATAGATAGATAGATAGATAGATAGATAGATAGATAGATAGATAGATAGATAGATAGATAGATAACTAATGCTAATTATTTGTATTGATGCTGCTGATGATGCAGGACTGTATAAGTGTGTGTGTGCGTGTATGTGTGTGTGTGTGTGTGTGTGTGTGTGTGTGTGTGTGTGTGTGTGTGTGTGTGTGTGTGTTCGACTCAGTGAGTGTCGTTATTAATGATGGCCATTATTTTCTTTTTAATTGTGTGTGTGTGTGTGTGTGTGTGTGTGTGTGTGCATGTGAATTATACATGTATTTAATGCCAACACCTCCTAGCACTGCGTTTCCATTGTAGGTTTGATGATCGGTGGCCCCGCTTCTGTGTTTATGGTGTTGCTGTTGTTGTCTTGCGTCTGAAAACACACTAGGAGAGGATCTTAAGATGGCCTAAGAGGATAGATATCCCAGGGAGACAGGGAGAGGGGTATGGAGAGGTTTTAAGGACGGGGTGGGGGCGTATCACTATAGGATAACCAGAGACTGCCTCCCCCCTCCCTCCTTTCCCCACGTCCCCCTTGCAGAATCCTGAGAGCCTACGTGACCAGAGACCAGAGCTGCTGCGATCCAAGAGTGCAGCGGCACTTGAGAAAGTGGAAGCATCCAGGGAAGTTAAGCGCAGCGTTTTTGTTGAGGAAAAGACTCTTGTTCTCTCCTGTTGCTACGCGGTACCAACATGGGCTCTGGGGCAGTGCTGCTCGCCATCCTGCTGGTGTCCCTTGGGCAGTCCAGAGGAGCCATCATTACCGGGGTGAGTTGGAGCTCTCCAGTGGCTGTCTCGCTTCATGTCAATGGAGAATATGTGATTAGTTTACTCAGGGTACATACTGGTGAGTTATTTCATACCCGTAGACTTAAAGTAATAGGAGGGAAGGCAATAAGCAGGTGTTATACAGTACCGTCGCACGGAAGCATTTGTTTAGAGTATGTTCTAAGTTCTGCTAAACATGCAATTGTAATTAATATGCTTTGAATTTGTAGGTTTTCTTAAAATACTGTGTGCGCATACACAGAAGTAAACATGATTTCACTTGACAGTTAATGTTTGTGATTTAATTACAACTGACTGACAGGAGACCACATCCTTCAAGTGCTCAGACACACTGGACAAGCAGCAGGAAATTATTTCAGTTCACTGAGTGAAATTCACTTCTAAATGAATTATAGAGCTGACAACCGAAAGATAAAATGATTTCCAGTGTACAAACAGAAAAGGGCACCGCTATTACAATAAATATATACCAAATAAATTCAGCCCGTCTAAATAACTTTTGGCTGCATATTCCTTTCCTTCTTTCTTTCTTTCTTTCTTTCTTTCTTTCTATCTTTCTTTCTTTCTCCATCTCTGTCCTTAGGCCTGTGAAAGAGATGTACAGTGTGGCTTTGGACTGTGCTGTGCCGTCAGTCTCTGGTTAAGGGGTCTGAGAATGTGTGTCCCAAGAGGCGTGGAAGGCGATGAATGCCATCCCTTTAGCCATAAGGTAAGGTGAAACACATTGTCACACACCCAGACAGTCTCTCTCTCTCTCCTACACCCACTCTTCACCTATCTGTAATAGCGGAAATTAAGATGGTATCTGCGCTGCAAGGGAAGCGTGTCAGGAACTTAACAAAAGGTCCTGATAACTGCAGGGTTTATTGATCGTCTGTTCCTTGCGTCAACGCACCAGATTCATCCCTCCGACTGGCGTGGAGCTGCCAAATAATTCTTCTCTCAACAAAATGTCTATATCAGTACTGATCTTTAAAGTGACGCTTCTCAATTTTGTTCTCTCAACAACATAATGTATATATATTGTAATATTTAAAGCAACACCTTTAAGGTCTTCAGGGTCTGAACCTAAACAAAAAGAAATCGATGTTTTGAATTTAGTTCATGCCCCTCTCCGCACCGTAGGGGCATGAAGTAAATCATAACATTGATTATTTTTAAAACCCGATGGAATGCATTCCTCTCTCCTACAGTTCTCTTAGTCTAACACTGTTCTCTACCCCTCCCCTTTGACTACACATGTGGGTTATCGTTGAAACATCACAACAACAGTGTGCAGGTGTTTGAGAATCTGGTGCTATGTGCAACTGTGAAGTGAAGGACTTTTAAAGACTTAGTTCGTTCATCTCAGATTCTTCCCATCCTGTATTTTGAGGTTCCCTATCCAGGAAAAAGGCAACATCACACCTGCCCATGTCTCCCCCACTTGGTATGCACCAGGTACGCTGACAGCAAATACAGATGTACTGATGACTTCAAGAATATGGACTTTTCGTGAATGCTGGAAATACCATAAAGGTCAACAGAAACAACACAACAAGAGAAGACTTGAACCACAGCGATGTGAAGGAGCACAAAAACAGAATCCAGCCTTTCTGCTCATTATATTATATTTTATGTCTGTCTGGATTTTAAGATTGCACTTATATTTTTGCATCACCAAATAAAATGAAATATATTATCAACACACTACTTGATATAACATGAGTCCTGGTAAGTTTGTTGTAAATCCCTAAAGATGTTGCCATTTTATGTTCAAGGCTAATATGTTTATTTATTTGGAGAAATGCATAGATGCTCACAAATAATAATAATCAGTAATTGCTTCATGTCTGTAAACAGTTAATGTTTCTTGAATAAACAAAATCTTGCACAGTGTTTTGAGATGGAGTGTCATTGTGTGCCTGTAACCTTCATGATCTATAATCTGACCTTTACTTCCTTTGCATGCAAACTCTATTGATTTACCTTGCCATTCAAACTACCAAATCCACAAAATATGAAACCTGTATGCTGTGAATACTTTTAACATTAGGATCATTTAGAATTAGAAAAAGTTTAAATACAAATATTATAAATGTATCCACTTTAATAAATTGATATGATTTGTATTATTTATTTATGTTACGTATTATCGTCATTACGTTAACAACGGAAAGTTATCTGATAACGTACCCATACAAAATAATCTGGGACTACTTTTTTCCACACACAAGGTTATCAACAATTAACAGGAACACTGAATAGCAAATACTGGTACCTGACTTTCAAGAACGTGTTGCATTGATTGAAACAGTACAGTATCTTGCACTAATAATAATTTAATTGCAGGTCAGTCCACAATCAATTTTTGCTACACTAACCGAACAATTTCTAATTTTTCCTAAAGTGATTTCTGAGTTACATGGTGGAATCAACACAAACTATAAGAGTCTACAAATACAAATTTTCGATTCCTCATACTTCACAGACAGCTTTCTTCATTAATCAAAGTAAATTAAAGGACTTAATAATAAGGCTTAAAGAAAAAGACTATATACCATGTATGTAATTCTTATTTGACATGTTTCATAATGATGTACAGAATTAAAATATTTAATCTCAAATATATATTTTCTATTGTGTATTTAGTGGGAATTTGCTTATAGATCCATCTATCCATCCATCCATCCATCCATCTTCTCCCGCTTATCCGGAGTCGGGTCGCAGGGTCAGCAGCTTCAGCAAGGGACCCCAAACTTCCCTTTTCCGAGCAACATCAGCAAGCTCTGACTGGGGGATCCCGAGACGTTCCCAGGCCAGTTTGGAGATATAATCTTTCCACC
>JAODOY010039191.1:6776-20583 GCA_025399855.1 Forbesichthys papilliferus
ATGATACAGTAATACAGCACACCGGGATACAGTCTGTACTGTACCGTATGATACAGTAATACAGCGTACTGGGATACGGTCTGTACTGTACCGTATGATACAGTAATACAGCATACTGGGATACAGTCTGTACTGTACCGTATCATACAGTACAGTACAGAGTGCATCATACTAGGATACAGTCTATACCAGAGGTCTTCAACAGGGGGTCCTCAGGGGTAGTGAAGGGGGTCCTCTAAATTATTTTATCCCAAACTTTATTTTGTGATCATAAAAATATACATTAACATAAATACATAAATACCTGTGCTATAAATATATAAATATGTCAGTTATTATTGTATTGGCTTAATAGTGGCATACATTTATACATTGCATCATAGGCAACCATACATACACATTAATGTTGGCCCGGCAACTAAATATTTGATATCATATGTGATAGGGCGATAGTGTCTCTATCAGCGAAGGGGTCCTTGGCACGAAAAACGTTGAAGACCTCTGGTCTATACTGATGGTGATTGTGTGTGTTATAAATATATATTTAAATGGATTGGAGACAGAGGTATTGTTGATTTGTGTGTGTGTGTAAGTGAATGGGAGGGCCCTGGCTGACTTGCGTACATACTGTACAGTCTGTTTATCTTGGGACTGTCATGCACGTAGGATACACACACCCATGTTTACTCTGATGAGATTTCCACTTCTCTGTATTGTATCCTTACTTCAATAAATACAAATGAGTTGTAGTGTTTGAATAAGCAATTTAGTTAGACAAGTTTATATAAGATGCCATTTTTGTTTCACCTCATCACAAGAACATAATACTGTTGGTTGAAGTGTTTTCCACTGTGCTTTCATTAGATTGCAGAGCCTGGTCTCTGTTTCTATAGTAACCCCCTGCCTAATAAACCACATCACTTGGTATTTTCCCATGTATTTCCCTCACTATACAGTCCAGTACACAGACACTGGAATATATAGGGTCCAAATCCAAAGGGTATCTATCCTCTAACATTGTGTTATGCAATGCGATGCATTGGGTCAGACCCATTCCAATACTACAGTAATATCAATTCAAATCATTCATATTCGTCTTTAGCTTTGAGGCCAATAAGTCAGTGACTCTCTATAATGTTCTCTCTTCTGTTTGCCCTTCCATCATCTAAATTATTGACTGCGTTCACTGCTAGCCATTAATCGGAGGCTTTCACTCTCAAATGTAGGATTCCATTTAGACTCCCTCCAGCTAGTAATTATCTGCATGACATACTGCCAAGGGCACTTACACACACACACACATACACATTTCATTTTCTCACAGAGGTTTAATAGTGGCCTTATAGTCGAGAGCCCATGGAGACAGTAGGAGATGGGGAATCGCTCGTAAGCTGGTCGTAAGACTGTAAATGCATGCTGTTATTATATATGCCCCACAGCCTCATATCACATCAGGACTGTTGGATATTTTAACTATTCTGTTTACTAAATACCATTTAAGATACTTGATAAACCCCAACAGAGTTTTGGCACAATTTACAGCCTCCACATGCTTTTGGTGGCATCGCTAATATGTGAGTGCTTCCTTCACGTGTTAAGGCTTAGGTATTGATTTGTAAATGCACATGACCTAGATACTGTGTAAGACAGAGAGGCAGGGGGGGGGGCGTAAGAGAGCTAGTTAGCCCAATAGAGCAGCCTGTGTTTTCAATAATCACACTCTCTCCACCTGGGAGCATGGGAGCCTATTTATAGTTAGCATCATCCAGCAGCCAGGAGCTACCTACTGTACAAGCAGTCCTATGTATTGTTCACAACGCAGTCACAAGCAAAGAGGGGATCTCTGTGTTTGATGATTGAGGGTTTATTTGATTGTTGAGGGGTTTGATGTTTAAGATAACTGTGCTCATCCACAAATGATAACATATATATATATATATATATATATACATATATATATGTATCACATACAATATATTCCACTAAACATATATACAGTATATCTAAGCTAGGCTGCTGTGTTTTATTTATTTATACATTTCAGAAAATATACTTTACATTTATCTTGTGTGCCTTAGCTTAACGCTGTCAACAAATGTTGAGTCAATAAGATTGTGATTTTGTGTTTGCTCACTGGCGTAGAGGCAGGTAGGTGATAGATTGAATGGAACTAAACACAGGTTTTGGCACTGCTCCTTGGCTTCCTGCTGGTTTGAAGGCTCTGCATCAAGTCAAATGGGTGACAGGGCCATTAAGGAGGCTTGCTTCCACCAGGCTCTGGGTTCTTGTCACAGCTGCAGCTGGCTGTAAACAACATCCTCCAATACATCATCTCACACACACACACACAGCAGGGCATCACAGCATCCGTCTCTGTCAGCTCTGTGACAGCTGACCCTGTCTGAGTAGTGACTCTGCACCTGGTTTATACCAGTGCTTTCAAAGACAGGGTCAAGACCCCTCAAAGGATCTCATGATTTTGTGTAGTACATGTATTTTTATTATACGTATTACATTTTTATTTCATGTTTTATCACAAGCAGGATTCTACACTATATATATAAAAAAAAAAATATATATAATTTTTTAGTTTATAAGCTTTAGTTTATAAGAGTATGGTTCGATTAGTCTTTCGCCCCTATACCCAGGTCGGACGACCGATTTGCCCGTCAGGACCGTCTGCACGTCTGCTAATTAGTATAAAAGGGTAGTTCCCCGTTCACTCTTAGTCATTACATTAACACTTTTGCCATTTCTACATTCAAATAGATAAATAAAAGTGTCTGTTAAATGCTGTAAATGCACTAACCTAACTTTAAAACTACAGTACACATGTCTCTCATCATGATTTATACAGTTTAAAGAGACATGCATTCTGCCCATTCAGGCAGTTAGCATTTGTTATCTTCATCATACCATACAGTACAGTCTACAGTACAGTGTGACTCTATGTGGGTGACACTGTTATCAAAATGAACAGTAACTATGGAGTATTTACAATAATGGCACCTTGGCTGAATAGCCTTTTAGTACAGTTGTACAGCGGTTATTTAAGGTTGTATTCACTAAGGCATTTATGTTGTGAATGTATGTTTATTTGTATGTTAATTATTGGAATGTGTTTTTTATTTGATCTTTTTGTATTATAGATTTCATCTGATTGAGGATCTGTCCTATGAAGATGTGAAAAAATGCTATCGTGGTTCGGTAAGTCTACTGTAGTTCCGTTGTGGTTGTCACTCATTTGGATTGTATTTGACTCTCATGTGCAGGTGCCAGTTGTGGTTGCATAGCAAACAGTCTACATCAATAAATGCCATACTGGTACAGTGTGTGCTGTATTAGATATGTTTGGTCTATCATATCTGAATTTACTGTATCTCGTGAGGTTAGAAATTCACCTAATCTTTATCGCTGTTTAAAAACCACATTGCTTCAAACATTTGTTTCAAACTTGACTTCAACAGCTAAATAAACATAGACTCATAGAATCCACGGCATTCAGTAAAGGATTGAACAATAATATGATGTTAACCATTGACCAGTTCCCAGTATATACTGTGGTGATACACAACTGTATGTTGAATAAGAGTCTGCCACAGACGTGTCTGAGGAGCTGATGATGAAACCTTTCCACTGCTGATGGATCATGTTTCTGGGTACAGACTGGGGTGTCACAGATCACAGCTGCGTGTCAGAGAGCCAGAGAGCAAGATACATGGTTAAAGAGCAGAGAAGGGTGTGTTTGTCAGGGCTTTGTGTACATTTATAGGTCATACAGTAAAACTCATGGAAACCTTATCTGAATTGTGTTATATCATAGCCTAAACCATAGTCTCATTATTCTTTACATAGTCATCATACACAGGTAATATGTAACTATGCCTATATTATTTGGTTAATAATTGGTTTGGTTTATAGAATTGGCTTCTGATTTGGATACTCCTTATAGGCCCCATATCATTATACTTGCAATTTTAGATGGACATTTGTCACTTCTTACAAGCTGAACATACATTTTAGTTGGTCTAAACGTAGTGGGATGATTGGCCAGAGATGATTGGTTACAATCCAGAAATTATGTCAGATCTGGGGATAAATCGAACTTGCTTGATTTACTCAATGCTTTATTCAGAGAAGAAAATCATATTTTAGACATTTCAAAATGAGTCCAGCCCTTCCAGGTCAATTCAGGCAACACAGCTGGAAAAGGTAGAATGTTTAAAGTCTAGACTAGTTACTGTACAAACAAGAGACACTCAAGGTAAGAGAGTTTGATGTCTTCCAAGTATCATTAGGTTTCCTCTTTAGTACAGTTTGACTCTGAGAGTAGCTATGTCAGTCCGAGTGCTACAAGAGTGTACGTACAGTAGCCTACGCATCTCTTCTTATAGAGGTAATGGTTGTGATCAATATTTTAGTAACCTGTCTGAGAGCCATGTGGTTGTTAGTTATGCTTATGAAGCACGCTGTTAAGATGCGTGTATGTGTTTCCACATAGCCTGTGTGCTTTAAATAGACCCCCATCACTGCGCTGTCACAGGGGCAACAGTGTGTGTCTTGTAGGGCTGGCCCGAATACCATTTTTGGTGATTCAAAGCTTTGCTAGTTATTAATAGCGAATACCCGAAACTTCGGGGGTGGGGGACATGATATGAAACGCGGATCTGTTCAAATCCAAGGTGGCTGTCAGGACAGTTTGCAGGCTTTAGAGATATGCACGGCTACTATAGTTTAGTGTATAATTCATTATACACATTTTTAGAATATTACGATTATTCTGATTTGATTGAAACTATTTCAAGATACAATCGCAACAGTTTTGTCAGACCACCAACATACAAAAGCAGAACTTTACTCACCCGTGGAGACTATTTCACCAATTGCTATGAGTCAAAAACGATTACATTGGCAAAGATCCATTCCAGACAATACAATCTAGTAAAATATGTAGTCCAAAAGACATTACATGAATAAATACTATACTACACGCAACTGACGTTGCATAATTTTATATTAGCCGGCAGATGTAATCTCCAATTCACAAAACTTCAATTAGCACCTTAGCACTCACATGTAAACATTAGTCAAGCTCTCAAAGCCACATTTAACTGGCACCTGAATGAATCCAATCAGAGCTGTCCTCGGTGACATGCAGCCAATGAGTATGTGCTGTAAGGATTAGACCTTCCCTCTTCTTACAGACAGAGCCAATTGCAGTCGATTTTGTTGAAAGTGTAGTCTGTGGTAATAAAATCTGAAGACGTGGGTTTGTTTTTTACAGAGAAAGTAGTGCTTTAAAAAAAAAAAAAAAACGCGTGCAGAAGTGAAACAAAAAGTCGAATGAAATGAAAATCAAATGCATACTTAACGAACGAATATCCTAATAGTTGAATATTTGGGGCCAGCCTTAGTGTGTGTGTGTGTGTGTGTGTGTGTGTGTGTGTGTGTACGTGTACGGCTCCCACGTACTTATCTTAGTGCAGCGCTCACAGACTCTGAGGGAGCAGGTTGCCGTCTGCAGCCAGTGGTGGGTGGTGGTGCTTCAGGGGTCACAGGCACTGTGCAGGCAGGCCACACAGCCAAAGAGCATCTCAACACTCTCTGCCCTGTCTCTCTGCACAGACTGTCAGCAAGTACAACTCCCAGTACCACAAGCTCTTCCCCTGTGTGTCCAAGGAAGAGCTCCTCATGAAAGGTACCCTTGTTTACACGTCACCACCCTTTTGGCCATCCTACAGCCCTGCCTGGACCCTGTATGTCTGCCCACACACACAGTAGCAGCTTTAGGGAGAAGGCAGGATGAGAGCTGTAGGGGGGAGGTCTTGAAAGGAACTCTCACAGGAACACACAGGGAATGCAGGAGTTTCAAAACATTTATGTAATGCTAATTCTTTTTTTGTTTCTCCTGTCCTTAACCATGTTGCAGTATACTGCTTATTATTACACATTGAAACACAATGTTTTCTCTAACAACCTCTACATCTACTTGATCAAAGTCCTCCATTATAAAGCAGGATAATCTCTATTCAAGTTTATTTCAGAACAGTTCATAGGCTTCTATAATCATTTGAACACTGTTGCCAGCTATTGTTCGACTTGCTTCAGTTCTGCCAGGGGGCTAGGTGGAGGAACAGTGAAACTGATCGCAGCAGGAGAAGTGAATCCTACCTTGCATTCATTTCTTACAAGGGATTTGCTTGGTTTGATTACACTGTTGTAACTTAACCTTTCCTGCTGTGTAAATAGTACAATAATACAGGGACTAAAGATGAGAAGCGTAATTGTTGATCAAATATTAACCCATAGCTGACCTGTTAATGCTGTTGTTTTTATATATTTTTAGCTGATAAACATCTTCCTAATTCTCCTATATTAGTTATGTTATGGCGACTCAACTGACAACTTGCTTATTATTGATTATTTTGAGATTAGGCAGTTACTGACCCCAGTATTATATATCTACCCACTTTCATCATGAGTCTTATCAGCCAGTTTCACTATAATCCCATGTATTATTATTATTTCCTTTACCCAGTTGAAGGCCCCTAGAGATAAAAACAAACCTGAATCAATTTCTTCTGTTCTTAGTGTACTCCTGTGCTCTACTGAGGGACATCCTCTTACAAGGCAGACTCTACATTTCCAGACACTGGCTGTGTTTCTACGCCAACCTTTTCGGCAAGGACATCAAAGTAAGACAGATCGACTACCTGTCTTGTTGATAGGTGACAGGTTGGCATGCTGTTTATGTCAGTTGTCAAAAGACAAACACAAGTTAACTCACACAATTGCAGACCATCTATGACTGTAATTATGTACATAAACACATTTTGTTTCTCTTTACCACCACACCATACAAGGACACGCAATCATATATAGCTGAGTTTCCTTATTTTGATGTTGAATTGTTCCTTCCCTCTTGAAATCCAACCTCTTCTGTCCTCAATGACAATAAGATGCTTATTCAGAGCGTTCCAGACATTCTGGTTGAAACCAGACGCTCTGCCTTTCTTTAAAACTTTTCATTTCCACGTACTTTCCCTCAGTTCCCTCAGTCTCTATCTATTGCTTAGCCTTTCTGTTTCCTCTCAAATAGGCCAGTCATTTTTCTAATTTTTATTAAACCTAGATGTAGTCTAGATATAGAGCATGTTTATACATGCCAGACATACTTTACAGTGTTGGCAGTCACTCAAATGTCACAAAACATTTACCTAAATCCCACTTTCTTGAAATATTTATTTGTCTTTTTTATTATACAGAATGTTCTATTTACCTTCCTTGTAATTTTGTCCCCTCCATGTTTCCCCTCAATGTTGTGTAACTGTATGTGTGTTATGCTTGTCTCTCTAGGTAGCTATTCCTGTGGTCTCCGTAAGGCTTGTAAAAAAGCACAAAACAGCTGGCCTGGTGCCCAATGGTATAGCTATCACTACAGACACGGGTCAAAAAGTAAGCATTGCCACCATGCTGTCTGTGAAAAAAATCTTAATGCTAATACAGTACATGTAGCAGCAGAGATGTGATGGGGGCAATACATGTTATGCTAATGAGCTGGATACATGCTAACTATTAAGTTGAAATGGGCAGAAGTATTTTTAGGTTTACATTTCGCAGCATATTATATAACAATACATAAAACTAAATGTGTTAATGCTTCAATATATTGGAATGAAAAAAGATTATCTTCAAGAACTACATTTAATAGTTAAAAACTATGAAATTATAGATGCTGCAGACTGGGCAGTTTATATCTAAATGATTAGTAGTCTTTGCATAATGTGATGGTTGAAGCTGGAGGAGTCACAGTGTCTCAGTGAACTGCCACTCTATCTGCTCGCTGGATTAAGGCTTTTCCTGTCCCTGCAATATTATTAATCTGCAGGATTACCTTGTGTACACACTGACTGCATTTAGTCAAACTGTATTAATCACATTAACCTGCGTCTGCTCTATAGAGACACAAATAGACATCCTTATCCTCTTGTACTGTTGGAGCAGTGCTGGCCCGTGGTAAATGTGTCTACAGAGATATATTTATGTGAATAGGTGCTTGCCAGGTTGGAGCAGGTTCTGATATGTTTTCAAATTAAACTTCTTCTTAAACTGTGTTAAACTGACAAGGTAGCAGAGTTCTAGATATTTAAAAAATGTGTCGTAGACTCCAGCTGGCAGAGAAATATAGGCCCGGTCATTCTGGTGAAATAATGAAGCATGTGAGCTTGCCTATATGTGCTCCATGCCCAGAATTGGTTGGTAATTTTTACAGTGAAAACACACAAGGTCTATGTCTGGATAGGGAATTAAAGCATGTTCAAGTTTCAGGTGTATTGTCATTGGGTCACATGCAAGTACAGACCTACTGTAGGTGCTAGCATAAATAACAACAAAAGTAGGACATGTAGTCACAAGACACCACACATCACAGTGACAAAATGCATTAGACAAGACAGAGGCAGAGCTGATCTGCAAGGCAGACATGTTAATGCATGTACGGAAATGTCTACACTTGACTACACAGTTGCTATGCCTATTTCGTGGCAGCAACAATACGTGTCATTATTGCAGCCACTGGATAAAGAATTAGCTGGCATAGAAACACAGTAGTTTCAAAAAGTATACCTTGCCAAATCAGAAATGCGGCCAGGAAAATGACACACACAGATGTTATGAGTTCCAGTGGCCCGGATGTGCCTGTAGGCAGCTACATCTTGTCCCCATTCTACTGGATGTGAAGGCATGGTGTCGTTTCTCCTTTCTCCTGTGCAGTATGTGTTTGTGTCTCTGCTGTCAAGAGACAGTGTGTATGACGTGCTTCGCAGGATCTGCACGCACCTACAGGTCAGTGTTCTCGCCCTCCACACACACACATCAGCTCTGTGTGCGTGTGCACACACATACACTCACACGTAAGATCCTCTCCCTTCCCCAGGTCAATGGCAAGAGTCTCAGCCTGAAAGAGTACATGGAGGAGCCCACCCTATCTCTGGTTAGTGTTTTTGTGATAGGATGACAGCTATTAGAGGTATAGAAGTTAAGTTCAAATCAAAGCCAAAACACGCCTCCCGTCAATACCATAGGGCGCTCCCTCAGACGCTGAACCCCACACATTGGAAACGCACTGTGAAGGCTAGGATATCGTTGTTGTGTGTGGTGTGCACCACTTTGTCTACGGTATGTTCCTAGAGCCATGGCTGTGTAGTACCAGATAATAGTGAGCAGACCGCTAGGAGATATTTGGGGAATATCTCAACATGTATTAGCTTACAGTTCCTTACTAAGCCTTTATAAATTAGAATGTAAATGGGTCAGTGCTATATTTTACAACATGCCACTATATTAAAATGTAATTTCCTTTGTACCGGTATTGCAGTTTTTCAATGTTAGTTTTAGTAGAACGTTAACACTCGCTGGCAACATTCTAAGATTTAGCATTTTGAAATTAAAACCTTTAATATCCTTTGTAATGCAGACACGTGTTCCTTTAGTCCACATGCCATGCACATTTTAAAGCCCTAATATGATACATAGCAGGGACACAGTGTACTGTATGTCAGTCCCGTAGTGTTATTGTAAGATCATGTAGAGACGTGCTTGGCTCTCTAGTTGAGTTGATTTCTTTATATCTTTATTTTTATTACTTTTAAAGGGAGGTTGATCATAGTTTTTGACAGCAATGCGTTATTGATAAAGCAGCAATCGATTTGTTTGGTAAAGTCATTACTGAAGCTATCTGTAAAATAGTCCTACACATTATAGATGATGGGAGTTTTTAGGGGATGCAAATGTATTAACTCCACATTAACTTCATTGTATCTGAATGGAATGTACTCTTCTCTTCCAGCATTCCAGGCTGTGAGGGTTTAATTGATTCAGTAATTCCAGTTATATCAGAACTACTGCTCTATTGATCTGATGCTCTCCGCTGCAGGATGAGTTTCCGGCCCCAGATGAGTTCCCCGTGGTGGAGGAATACCCACCCGTGCTGAAGTGGAGACGCACGCCCTCGGTAGTGTCTGTCTCGT
The DNA here is from genome assembly GCA_025399855.1 of Forbesichthys papilliferus. Taxonomy (NCBI): domain Eukaryota; kingdom Metazoa; phylum Chordata; class Actinopteri; order Percopsiformes; family Amblyopsidae; genus Forbesichthys; species Forbesichthys papilliferus. The sequence goes on from JAODOY010039191.1 coordinate 16,805, forward strand.
CCTCTCTTCCTGACCTGCTGGGGAACTCTACCAGCAGCCTGAGTGCCGTGGACACGCCCTTCCAGAAAGACCAACCTCTGGAAGGTGACCCGCCTCTCATGGGGAATCTACATTAATCACCTTTTCTATTATTGCCATTACAGAAGCATGCATTTGTGTGTGGGGTGGGGTGGGGTTGATCATTAAATAATATTCCATCTTGCAACATTGTAACACCAGATGTATTCATCTTGTTTCCAAAGATATGTTGCATTGTTTTGTCTTTCTAGTGGCAGTACAAATACTTACTTTATAAGGAATAATAGTCCCTCTTATGCAATACAATTAGCTCCAAATAGACACGTAATCATTTGGGATGTATTTTTAACCCATGAACAAACGTATAAATGACGTATAAATTAGGATAATCAGTAATATTGGTCATCTAAATAATACTTATATTTTCACAAAGTATATGCTGTTTATGTTTTTTGTTATTTTGCAACGTGTGTGTGTGTGTGCATGCACGTTTGTGTGCCTGTGCCTGTGTGTGTGTGTGTGTACACACACATCAGGGGAGGCACGGAGTGTTAAAATATCTAACTTGAGAACACGATATATCGTAACAATAAAGTCTCATTGTAAATGAATACCCAATAGAACTAGATATAATTATAAATGCATTTCTTCATCTAAAAAGTTAAAACCATCTTGCCTATCCCACGCAAAAGAAACACGCCACACATCTCCTGACTACTTTAATCCTTGAGGGAAGGATCATAACTGTGAGCCTTTTGAAGCTGTGTGGCTTGTTTCTCTGGAGCTCTGTTAGCCTGTCACATGGGTGTGTGTGGACAAACATAGACACACACACAGACTTCTCAGAAACATGTGAAGGAGTGCATACCTGTACCCTATGTGACAGCTAATGTAATGTGTATGTATAGTTCAGTGGTATGAATGATTGTATATGGGAGTCTATAAAGATATGTGTGTGTTTTCCAGAACGGACTTTGCAGACTGACAGAGGTCTTTTATCAGAGCCGGTAGCAGAGTTAGGCCAGATGGAATACCAGCTGCTCAAGTTCTTTACCCTGCTGTGAGTATGTGGACAGAGACCATGGACAAACACAGTTGCTGTCAGAGAGGGGTTATAAATAGAGGGCATTCATATCACACTGAACATTGGGGCTCATGTACAGATACATTGTTGTTTCCCACCTGATGTTAACCTTCCCTCACGTGTACAGTAATTATAGGAGTTGCAATGCCGTTTATGCCCAATAGGGGCAGGCGTAAGCACTCTAGCTTCCTTACCTCAGTATTTAACCTTCACACTGGCTTTCTCAAAAACATACTTCTGAGATGATTATTTATTGTTTAATATATTGAAGATTTATTTCACCTTTTAACACAATCACAATGTTGTGGTGTTGTAGCGTGTAAATATATAAGTGTAAATATACTATTTATTTTACCAACTGGAAGAATCTTGAGAATATACACTGAAATGACAGTACATAGCGTCAGCTTTTAGACACATTAGAATGTTTCTCAGATAAATTAATGGGCTGTACTCATAGGAGTGTCACAGCAAATGTACATAGAATGTGTTGCATGTGTTTAAATAAAAACTGACATTATAAATATGAATCCAATTAAATAATTGCACTGCAGTGTCTTGCACAGTAAAACAAGGACACACACTGCCTCCTAGTGGTCAACCATGACATTTTCCATGAATATTTTAGTCCAAATAAAACATTTGTAAAATCCCATGCATCTATGCTTTGTGCGTGTCCTAACAGCATTATTCTCCTGATCCTGTCGTCGTGCTACCTGGCATTCCGTGTGTGTAGTCTGGAACATCAGCTTTCCTTCCTCAGTAACCCAACACTGCCCCTTCGAGAAAGGTCAGACAGCATCTAATACAGACAGTACATCATGGCCTCTACCAAGGACACTATTTTGATTGGGGTGACAGGGGGCAACCCTTATTCATATAAAAGTGTCAGTAACTACATATCACAGTTGAAGTTATTATAATTTGATGGATAACGATCTGCTCATTCTCCTAGGATGTACGTGCTCTACTGAGTCTGTCATGTATAAGCCCTATTGATTTTACCCAGCTTTAAGGAAATATGTTGTTTGTCTTGTTTAGGTAGCCACCGCTAACCACTGGCTGGGATTAGAGGGTCCCCTTATGAACAGATACAAGACCAGCTGGGAGCCCAAGTCAGCTCTAGCCACCACCAGCCGCTGCATTTAAAGTACAAATGATGTAACTAAACCAGGCGTTAAACAGATCCCACATTTAAATGCATTCCTTTTTATAATCACTCCTATGCAAATACAATGTAAATATTATTGAATACTGTAGGTTCACGGTATATTATGACTGTACAATGAGAACTGCTTGTCTCTCTGCTGTTTGGATTTACCACTGGAGGTAACTGCATTTCAAGTAGGTAGTGCTGGCCAAGGAGACAGTTATTTTAAGGTTTTATTCACAATGGTGGCTTCATTCCTCTTTTGGACAAGCTAATGGTATTGCTCAATTTCAAATGCCTGCGCTATGAAATATGAAAAGATGTAGCCTATCAAAGGCACTCTCCTCCTCTATTGCATTATAGCTCACTGTTGACATTCCTGCAGTGTGTAGGGGAGGTGTATATGGTGTACGTATGCCTGTGAGACCTGCAGTAAATATGAATGTCAGCCACTCTGAGTTTCAAACAAAACGACAACATATTTGAAATGATGATTAAAACCACAGAGGTAATTCCACATATAAGGACTGTTCTACTGGTCTTTTAAACCGCACAGTGAAAACTGCTGTTACTACGCACTTTCATAATATGTATGTTAAATTGTGTTTTTTTTTCTGTTATATATTATGCTATTTATTAGGTACTTGAAGGTGTTAGTAGTATGAGCCCATAGAGAAAGTTATAGGATATTTACAGTAACTGATACTGAACTGGGGTGTCTTCACAAATGTGAATGAGGCACCTGCATACAGTTTACTGTATCTGTGGCACTAGACATTAGCCACTATGTTAACATATTTTGTTTGTAAATTTGATACATTTCAAATGAAGTAACACCAAAGACTGAAATGAACTCAGTGGTTGTCCTGAGTATGTAAATATGTGAAAGGTCTGTGTGAAAAAGCAAGTTAGTACAGTGTATGCAGTAAATTACATTATTTAGCCATACTATTTTTAGTAGAGAAATATTTGACATATCAAAATGCTAATCTGTTTGTCAAACTCTCCCTAGACTTTTAATATTTGTTGAGTTATAGACGTTTTTGTGCCAAGTCACATTATTTTTGTTTATTATTATATTATTATTGTGATATATTGTGATAGTATGTTCAGCATATGTAAATAACAGAAACCTGGAAGATTAAACATTTAATGGACTGAAATATAGGTACAGAACACTGAGTATTACTACTGTTCAGCTTGATAACTCCATGGCATTAATGTTTAGCCTGTTGTCAAACATTGATTTGTATTTATATAACAGTCTAATACATTCCTTCAATTGTATAGAAACTATGTGATGTTTCAAATAAATTAAACATTGTAATGAAACTGAGATGTAGAAAGCTGCTATGGTTTGATCACTTAAAGATTAATTAAACACTGACAGTGTTTTACCAGCTACCTTGTTTTCATGCAACTTAAATTCTGGACACATTTTATTTTATTTTATATATATATATATATATATATATATATATATATATATATATTCAGTGTTGGTTACATTGGCGGACTCAGGCTATA
>JAODOY010039202.1:0-7500 GCA_025399855.1 Forbesichthys papilliferus
CCCCCCCCCCCCCCCCCCCCCCCCCCCCCCCCCCCCCCCCCCCCCCCCCCCCCCCCCCCCCCCCCATCTATATTAACTAATTATCTCCATCTGAAGGAAACATCATTCAATATTTTTTATGGAATACTTGTTATGATAAACAGAATGTACTTCATGGAGCCTTAAACACAAGCTACAATTTACAGTCAATCCAGAAAGACATCGTACACTGAAATTGTATTTAATGCCAGTGTAGATATAAACCATATGGAAATCCATTAATTGGCCTCATAAGCTTGTAGTTTAAATGATTGAGAATAGGGTGCTAAATATATATATATATATACAATATATTCTCATTCTTTTTGTTAAAATGTACTTTTCTCTTTAGTTATATAACTATTATATAACTATATACTAATATTATAACTTTTATATAGCGTACTGCTGCTGTTCGACCAAAAGTTTCCAAGGATCTGTTCCAAGGTCCCCATCTACATTCTGTTTAGTAAATCACTCACCAAGTGTATCACCCATCCATTGTTAATGTCAAAGCATTAGGCTTTACTTCACAATGACATCATGGAAACGAGTGTTCCCGCTTTGGTCACAATTCACAGAGAGACTCAGTCATGTTCTTGAATCTCGACGCAACTGCAGGACTGGTGATACAGTAACAGTGGATTCTGTTTTAGTGGAGATTTTTTACTTTACACTTAAGACTGTCCTGGTGGAATATTTTCTCTCCTGGGCCTGTTTCAACTCAACTCTGTTAAAGCATTTGAAGAAATGGGACACAAGTTAAAAATAGTGCACCTTTACAATTTATGATATTTTAGAATGAGACCACTATTTCATTAATTCGTCTTCTGATTCAATTTATTGTTTTAATATCCTGATTTTAACCCACAGTATATTTCTGTGGTTCTGACCTGCTGGCTTTTGAGCTGTTGAGCTTCACGCTCGATAGAATAACATTCTGCATGAATTTCTGACACAATGCTTCATTCCACTGCGTTGTTTCCTGCTTCTGGTCGGTGTATTTAGGCTAATTAGGCTACAGTAGACTTGTGTGTTTTCACAGATGTGAGAAATAACATAAGAGACTAAACTCTTCATTCCGCAGATTTTTCACAATGTACAGCTCTAGCATACAGTACACGTGTACTATACACTTATAAAGATACCTATTGAAAAAAAGGTTTGGGACCTTGAAGGGGTGGGCTAGTTTATACAAGTGGTCCAACATGTCATTTATCCAGAATCCCTCTCTGGAACAATCATTGTGTAAAACAAGTTGGTCAGATTTGTCCTCAGGTGTGACAACATGACCTCTCCTCCCACTCGTAGAAAGATTGGCAAACAAAAGTGCAACCCCATCTGAAAGAGGAATGTTCTGCTGGTGAAAAGTCTCTCCAGAACGCTTTTATGTATTCTCCAAAGCATGTGTGTGTGTGTGTGTTTGTTTGACATTTATTTTTGCTTATGCTGAGTGACATGCGTGAGTATATACAACCACCTACCCACCCACACACATACACACAAACACACACGCGGGCGCACACATCAAAATCGTAACAATTGTATATGTGTGTGTGTGTGCGCGCATGTGTGTGTGTTCTGTGTGTGCTCGTAAGTACAATCATGCCTATCATTCAACGCTGGAACGACTTTGCAAGCATGCATTCACACACTTTGACTACCTCATCAGCACTAGTGAAGTTATCAGCACAGTCTCTCTCTCTCTGTCTAGCTTAATCCCTCTCTTTTCCTATCTCCAACTCTCTACTTCACAGGGTTTAGTAGCAACATGTCCATAAAGCCTGTCTCTTTTGTGGCCCTAGACGTCAAGAACCCCCCCCCCCCCCCCCCACACTATCCCAACAAGGCTTCATGCATTGAAGAAAATTACACCTAAGCAAGTGAAAAAGCCAGTGATCTGTAATCACCTGGTATCTATAAGCATTTCATTCTTGTGTGTAAACCCGTGTGGAGGCAATTTCACACCATATTGGTGTCACTGAAGGTCTGAGGTCCTCAGTATGAATGGCTCATGCGTTTTGGGGAGGAGCGCTGCAGCTGTTCAAAGTTGTCCCCCTATTTCCTGGATAACTGTCTGCGATTCAGGGGTTTCTTTTCAAGGACGTGCATAACGACATTCATATTCACGTTTGGTGATCAAATGTAAACGATTACCCTTGGGATTGTGGAGGCAGCTCGGTTGCTCTCAGAGCTTCATTTCTAAGGCCCGCAGTTTTAAGAACTGTTCTTCTGGCTGTGCAGCACTGGTTTTTGAACTTCAAAGCCACAGAGACAGTGGGTTATTGGCTCGGTAAATGACTCGTAAAACTACTGCAACATTAATTGGGGCTTCTTTTAGCTATTAGTAATGCTAGCTAGAGTGATACTGAAGGGTTGTTAAACCCTCATATCTACAGCTTCCTTAGCCCACTGATGTTCAGCATGAAATGATCCCCTGTGTATATGATGAAACATAAATTAGTATACAACATGTAATTATCATAGTGGTTTTAATTTAAGAATAAAAAAAAGGGATGAAAAAAAAAAGATTAAAATATGCAAACAAGGCTCTTTTACATATAAAAGCAATGTTTAGCTTTTGAAGCTGACATACCGAGTAAGCTGAATCGAGTAATTATCCGTACCCATTGGTAACACCGGGTTTCAGGTCTTTGCTAAAAACATATTACAGTAAGAATAGCCAACAATGCATTATTAATCGGCCTCTCATTGTTAAGCACGCCGGCCTTGAGTGCCTCTTCCTCTGTGATGAAGCCATTAACGGTAACAAATCAATGAACACTCTGGCAGATCAAAGAGCGGGATGAGAGAACACTAAAACAACGGCGGGCAGCGTATGAAATATTTAGCTGGTGCAGAGGAAGAGCTAAAGCGATGGTGTCTTCTACCGAAGCACATGGAAGCACTGCAGGAGGAACCCAGAGCGATGACATCAGTGGAGAAGAACACGCAATAGGAAAACTGCATTGAATATACACTGCATTGTGGGAAACCATATACGTCGAAAGGGTCAGATAAGGATCGCATGTGTTACAATAGTCAAATTAAACACATTTGTACAATTATCCCATGATTTTACTGCATTTGTAATTAAGTTCCCATATAGTGTATGTATCTAATATATTGCATATCTTAATATTTGCCTTTTTCTCAATTTTCTGTGACCAGAAGTCAAGGCGATGCCAATGCTCAATACTGCACTGACATCTTTACCATCTTTAGAAATTGTGACTTTCCTCTGCATTTAAGGGGTTTTATGATGTAACTTAGTGTGAAACGATGGGTAGAAGCTGAGAGGATGACCAAAAACGTGCTAACGTGATTTGTATCGTTATTGGGATATACAATTACCTATATAAGGGTTTGAGATGTTGGTCATATTGCACAAAATTATATTAACTACAGTACCTTTTACACAATTTTCATTAGCAGGGCCCCAGCGAGGTTAACAACTGCTTTTACAACTGCTTTGGCAGTCAACCATTGTTGCTGTGATCACGTGCTTTCCAATAAGCCCAAGATGTTCATTGGTCTGTGGAGGTTTGAAACAAAACCTGTGTTTATTCAGTTGAATTGGCTCCTGTTTGATCTGAGACAGACTGAACCCACCAGATCTTTATACAATCTTTACAGTGTGTTTGCTGAGCTCACATAAAAAGACCTGACCTTAATTGTCGAAGGCAAGCGCTGTTATATGGACAATATGGAGATATCTAAAGCACGCATTTTGAAATAATGTAATTATGCAGGTTTGATGTATAGTGTTTATATATACACTGGGAATATATATATATAGGATATATTCCCGTATTTGATTTATTAATTTAAAGGCAGGGTTATTAACATAAATGCAAACAAATCAAAAAACTACTTTGGAAGCTCCGCCCCACACATTGAAACGCATTGCGAAGGCTAGAGCATTGTTGTCATGAGCATTGTTCACCACTGTATTTATGTCCCTACTTACAGAGCAGGGCTGTGTAGAAGTACTGGGTAATTTTTTTCACTACACGCAGACGACAGTAAGGTAATTATGCAAGGAGATATTATCTTACAGTTATCTTAAAATATCGGCCCATACCGTTTAATAGGTCAGAGGGCTGTGAGAAGATGTGATAAATGCAGGCAAGATTAAAACCAAGCTTTCTAACCACCTAATTAGTCCAAACTTCCAAAGAGTTTTGGTAATCTGTTTTGATAATTATTTATTACTAGTCATACTGGTTTTTCTCAGGCAACACCCCTGCTAAAAAATCCAGCATAAACCAGCATGAATTCCATGCTTGTCCAGGCTGATTCATGCTGGTGTAGTGCTGGTCCAGGCTGGTTCATACTGGTTAGTGCTGGTGTAGTGGTGGTTCAGCTGGTATACCAGCACTAGCAACCAGAAACCAGCTGGTACACCAGAAAACAGCATGGGATGCCAGGGTACCAGCAAACCAGCAAAACATACCTTATGCTGGCGACCAGCAATGCTGCATTTTGTAGCAGGGACTACTCATGAAACAAACTGACGGTGTACGGGATTCGAGGGAGCCACGAAGCGCGCACCCTCGAATGTGCTGTTTCTGCAAGGGGCTTGAAGCATTTCTGCAGACGTGTTGCTGAATTCAGCAATGCTAACAGATTCCTTTCCTGACTGGCTCTGCCTCAAAGTTGGAGGTTCTTAGTTAAAAGATCAGCACTGTCCTCTGGGTACAGACACAGCAGTGGGCCCCTGAGCTGAAAATTAAATGTGCATTAGGCTAAGGAAATAAAAAAGGTCAGCAGTCATTATGGTGAGAGGTCCAGCCTTAGCGAGCGCTCTACATGGGGAGCTGCAGACCATTGCTGGAGCGCCATTACACTTTGTTACCTTAGCCTAAAGAAACAGACCCAAGCACGGCCCCTCTCGTTAATTTCATAATGCTAATGCGCAAACACAGTCCAAATGCCAAGCGGATCTGCCACGCGTAAATATTGCTCGGCCTTTTTGTACTGTATCACTGTCAACAAGCTTGCTGCTGTGATCCTTCAGAGGGGCACATTGGCACGCACGCACACACACACATACACACACGTCTGCGTGTGTGTCAAAAAAACCCTCATGCTGGGAAAATTGCCGGTGGTTTAGATACAGTGTGGTGAGGTCATAGCAGGAAACGTGTGGATGTGTGAGCGTTTTCCTGACTGCACACAGTCAGTCCTGTGTGCAGTTTGGTTGGGCTGACGATAAGACCAGTTGTGTGCTGCTGGGCTAATTCTGGAGGGGCGAAAACCACGCCCATTCTCATAAACCGCAAACATCTCAGACCGAGAACTTTTACCGACTATGTTTTAAACAGTATTTATTTCCTAATCCCAGAAATATCTATTGACATTTTGCCACCTAAGACAAACAAAAAAAAAAGACTTGTGTCCATATTGTATCAATCGTTATAGACATTAACTGTATTCTCGTTCCTAGTGAAATGGAAGACTCACAATAGTCCTGATTTTAAAAATGATTCTAGGCAGCACCTGTTCCATCAGTCTTGACAGTTAATTTAGTTTCTGCTGTTGAAATATACGTCCGAGACGCAACAAAGACGTGTGAGTTGAAACAGAACAACAACATGTTACGTGCAGGCAAGATAAATGAATACTGTAGTCTGTTGTGCTATTCGTCAGTGTCAGGGATGTGGTGCACACACTGTCCTGTGTTTACTTGTGACTGGTATTTGGCAGACACAATTTGGTTGATCTGTATAGAAGGACAACATCTATTCAGAAAAATACTAATATTTGTAATTATAATACCTGAATTTCTAACATGGAATGATGTGTATACATTGAGAGTTGAAATTCAAAATCATTGTATTAATATTTTAGTATTTAATATTTCTTGTCAAGTGTGCTGCATGCGTTGAGAAGAGGCCTTTCATCCTCATCAATAGGATTGAGCTGCAGAACAATACTATGTTCAATCATCATATTTTATTCACCTTTCAGTTGCTTGCCTAAAAAGGAAGACATGCTGGAGTAATCTAGAATATTCTAGAATGTTAGTCGAGTCTTTCAAATATAATGCCAGGCTCGCATTGCAGTTGCCAATAACACCACTGAAGGTCAACACAAGAACACATTTACTTTTTCTCCTGAAGACCAATTATTGCACAGCACATTCATATTTCATCCAAGAAGACTGCAAAATCTGTTTCCTCTTTATTTTCTCCAGAGCTCTTTATTAAATCCAGTCTAACGTTGTTTTTTGGGTCGGTTTCTGCAGTGAACACTACAGCAACTAGAACTTAATTCAAGGCCATTTTTTATTTTCACTTAAAAATTAGATTTTTGGAGCTCTCCAGTTTCCTCCTTTTCTAGCTCACAGGAAGGGGATTATGGGCTGCAATCATGTGATTCTGTCGGTAGCTGTCAGAGTTGAGAGGGGAGGGATTGCGAGCGGAATGAGAGGAAGCTATCCTCGCACCGTCTCGGCAGGTTGCTGACCAGCCTGTTTCCAGGCGACCTGCTCCGTTTCCCCATTACTAGAGAGGAAGACAGCCCCACCGACAAAGAGAGGCTGAGACCCCTTTGGCGTTGTGCGTGAAGCCATTGACCTCCATTTTTGTTTTGACAATCACACCTGTTTCTATTTCGAGTCAGCTAAATGTTCCACCGCTGTGTAAACAGAAGCTTTATATCAAGAGAATTCCAATGGGTTTCCAAAGCCGCTGTACATCAAGCTATTGTGGCTGGTCAGAGCTCCTCTCCGGTGGAAGTTGGGATGAGACACGCGAGACATTTGCTTTTTGCACAAAAAGCTTTTTTCTTTTGTTAGGAGCCGAAAGTGAAATAGCGATTCAAATTTGATTACAGTTATTCCATGGCCTATTTCTGACTTTCTTCCACTAGATGTCATACTAGAGCACCAGCATCTCAGACCAAAGGAAATGCTTCATGGGCCACACACACGCACTAGCTAACTAAGACGCTTGGCCTGTATGAAAACAGATTAGAAGGATTGTCATTCTATTCTTTTGCTCGTCCCCAGATGGTGCAAAACGCTGCGGCACATCTTTTAACTGGAACACGTAAATATGAGCAAATTCCCCCCATTTTAGCTTCACTACACTAGCTGCCTGTATATTTTAGGATCCATTTTAAAATGTATTTACTTGTTTTTAAATCCGTAACCGGTCTTGCCCTGGACGATTAACCGAAAAGAAATCGAAACGGAAATTCAGAGCATCTAACCGACGTAATTTTCCTATGTCGGTTTTTCCGATATGTTAAAATCCTGTTCGGTCAAGCGCGACATAAATATGAGGACACATGTTTTTATGTACTGTGTATGCAATGTACTACTTTAACTAGTAGCACTACTTATGTCATTGATCTTAAAATGTTAAAGCTGCCTTCCACAGAAATATCATATGTTTCATGAGTTCATGAGAATTATGCGTTACCTCCTTAGAAAGGTTATGCTGGGCCCAAGCTTTCATTCAGCATGTGTCTCAG
>JAODOY010039202.1:12500-20578 GCA_025399855.1 Forbesichthys papilliferus
ACCTCCTAGTTATACAGATAGTCTCAGCCTCTTCCATCCCATTACTGTATGTCACATAAGCAACTTGTGATACCACATAACATCTGATGCACCCGATAAGCTCAACAGCACTATCAAGAATCTGGTAGTACATTTCATTGACTGTTAGCATTGTCATTCACAAGTCTGAGTATGCGTAACACCGCCAGAATACGTAATTCATGTTTATTTTAAGCATTAAACCTAGCCTAAGATTTACAAGACCTGCAAACAGCCAGACTAATTGTGTGTACAAATTCCTTAGTGTAAGTCTAACAATTGACTTGGTCTCACTTGAGTTGGGTAGTTTGTCGTCGTGCATGTCAATCAAAATACCTCTCCTGTCAAGTTGGCACCCCCAGCCCTGTGTCCCAGACTTTACACAAGTGACGGTTATCTCTGCAAGACAATACAAGGCCCCTAGACTTATCTAAATATGTCTAAATGTCGTTTAAGCCTCAGTACCTCAACTTAACACAATTTTGACTAGTGATCCTTTAGATGCTTGTGACAATTAAACCGTTAACTTTTAGAGCAGTCGGCTATTTAGTCAGCAGGTAATTGGCCAATATGTGTCTATGAACCAATTAATCTTTTTACTGGCTACATGCAGGGACGTGTTTGACCTGAAATCTAGTTCCCATGTCTACACACTGTTTGTTTATCTATTATGTGAGGTGTTTTACACTTACCATAATCTTGACAAAGGGCTTTTAATGTGGAAGGGAGGCTGTGCTAGATAAGAAATTAAAAAGCTAACTCATTCTAAAGTCATTATTGTCACCCCTTGCCAATTTGGCAAGCACTGACCCACCTTAATGAAGAGCTCTGAAGCCTCAGACTACCCCTGTAAACACCCACTGCTTTAAACGAGCCATCAAGTACTGGGACCATTTCCTGGGTAAAAAACTATTTGTCAGCCTCACCTACACAGTTTGACTACGTAATCAGTAGTCTTTTCTGCACCGACTTAAGGACAGACTCGAAGCAAATAATTCCCCAACCCTCCCCAAGCATCTTCAACCTTCCCCAACCCTGCCCAACCCTCCCCAACCCTCCCCTACCCTGCCCAACCCTCCCCAACCCTGCCCAACCATCCCCAAGCCTCCCAAACCCTGGCTCTCCATTGCAGGGTCTTCCCATGTGGAACCTTCTTGGCAGGTAGACAGCTCAGAGAAGATCCATTTGTCAAGCTCAGAGTCCTTCACGCCTAAAGACAGAGGCTGTCAATGAGTGTCCTTGAGTGATTAAATGCCTCAACGGTAGAGCCACCCGGCTTTGTTTTACAAGGTTCCCACTGCTCATGGAATTTAAGTATTTTCCAGACATGTAAAAATCTTACTGGATAAGGTATTACATTTTGAGACTATTCAACAAATAAATAAATTATTGTTCTGAAAAAGTATAATCACATTCATTTTCCATGTTTTTATTGTCACAATGCTGACTGTCACTTTTACACAGTAATCATTCTTGTTGCGTGTTTATCCATTCATTATTGGTAAAGCAAATTCAGATGTTTCCTCTGTGAAAGTCATGGAAAAGTCATGTTACAGTTTCAGAGGCATTCCAACCGTGTGTGTTTGTCCACACATGCTCTCCGTGCACACGCGTACGTAGCATGTGAAATATCGTCCTCTCTGTCCTCTTGTCTAGACACATTAGAAACTCTCCAAGCCTGTCTCTGCCTGTTAGGGACTGAGTCTACACACACTGAGCCTACGCTCAAGCTGTCTACATGTTCCACATTAAATCTGTGAGCTGGAAGGAGAAATCAACGAGTGTACATTTTGAACGTTACGCTAAGAACAGTTGTCTTTGTTCAAATTTTTACGTTCGATGATGCAAGGTAGATCTTCCTCTCACGGTATTGTGATTGACCTATGGAAACCGCTTCCACCTAAGCGAGTGTCCTGTCAGTATGTCATGTGACACATCCTCACTGTGCACTGTAATACAGGCAGACACCCTACAAGGAACGCTAGCTGGAGCCGTCGTTGCAATCTGGCCCCACTTTCCTATGTGTTACCCCAACGGGAGACGCCAGTATCCCTCTCATGTCTCCACTCCTCCTATATTCATGTTCTCCTACTCTTCTCTCCTTCTCATTTCTCCGTCTACCTCCCCCTGCAGCTCCCAGATACGGTGCAAGAAGAGCAGAGGAGAAATTAAGACCGAAGGGAGGTGGGAGGGGTTTTCCTTTTCCTCTGTTTTTTTTCCCCCCTTCCTTTTATCCTTGTTAAGTTTGTTTCTGTGGCCTGGACCTCCTGACCACCAAGGATAACGTGGGGTCTGATTGGCCAGGTGTTTTGTCAAATGAAAGGCTTCGCAGGCCGAGCTCTCGCTCGAATATGCCTTCTGCTGCTGTGCCGTGATCCACGGGCATTCTGTTGTCCTTGCCAGAGAGAGAGAGAGAGAGAGAGAGAGAGAGAGATAGGAAGGAAGGAAGGAAGGAAGGAAGGAATGAAGGAAGGACAGGGCAGAGGGTAGAAAGCAGGAAGGAAAAAGAACGAAACAGAATGGAAGTATGAACCAAGACTCTTGGAAGTGACATCTAAACTGGTACGAGTGATCAAAGCTTATGAAACCAGGTCGTACAGCAGTGTTTCCTGTTTGAAGAATATCTCAAATACCTTTGTTGTTTCTCAGTCTATAGGTCGCCAAGGGGCACGCACCAAAAATTTGTGAAAGAGACTTCCTGACAGTTTTTCATCATCTTTCATGGTTTTGGCATCACAGTCATCACAGAGTCCTTGCGTCAAGTTCAAGTGCTCCTTTTGCCACCAACATAATCCACTGAATCTCAAGTGAACATTTCAATTGCATGTTTACGCCTACTCCACCATGTTTGCTTTATTTCACTTTTACAATATACACATGTAGGCCTGTCACGATGATTACTAAAACGTATTGTGCAATATATGGACATAACCTCAATCATATTGCGTGTTATTTACATGCTGAGATGTTAGCCATGTTGTGCTGCTTCTGTGCTTGCAGGCAGCTCTCCACACACACACATACTGTGCACACACACACACACACACACACACTGTGCACACACACAGAGCAGACAGCGACAGGCGAAAAAAGTGTTACTAATAGCAATAATACTAGTTTTCAGGAGACTACATCATTCCAGCCAACTATGTTTGAAAGAATAAATGCAAAGTAGTTTAATTCACTTCAAGGTTAATTTTTAATACTTAGCCAAGCATTTACATTGATTTAACCAATCATAACGAACAGTTGATGTCACTTGACAATAGCGGAGCGACGCCGTTAACATGATTCTGACAATATCGTTTATCTCAATTATTTCTGGGACAATATATCGCCCAACAATAATAGTTATCGTGACAGACCTATAGATATGTCTTTGTGTTGTGGATCACATCTCAAACTGATTAACAAAATTGTGCAAATTACTGTATATGTTTTCCAGCAGGGCAATTCAACTCCGGTCCTGGAGGGCCGCACCCTGCATGTTTTAGATCTCTCCCTGCTCCAACACACCTGATTCAAGGTTGTTAGAAGCCTGATAACAACCTGTTAATTTGTCACATGGAAAAGTCACTCGTATTTGTTTTGAAAAGTACATTGCCTGTGGGTGTACTAAAACAATTTACAGTATGTGGCTCCCAGCATCCTTCTTCAATGTTGAAATGTCTCGGTGCCAAAATAACCAGTGTTTAGTGTCACTAACACAGATGTGGCCTATTGGATTCTCCTCTGGCAGGTTGGAGACATATTGAACTCAGAGTGTCGTTGTTAGTATTGACTAGGACTATTCACTGAAACATGCCGTAGGCGTTTAGCCTGAAGGTGTATTTAAATACTGTATGTGTGTGTTGTTCAGTGTGCGTGCAGGCAACATGCCAGTGTGAAGAATTCAATAACGGCAGCGATTTCAGAATTACCCAGCCAATCAGAGCTCAGATAAAAAATCTGCTTGACGTGACTAACAGCAGGGATGTGACTCTCCTGCTAGCACCTAGAAAGGTTAAGCTGTGGTGTAATGGACCCCCCATTCCCCCCAAAAACGTGTGTGTGTCTGTCTGTGTCTGTCTGTCTGTCTGTCTGTGGGTGTGCCTGTCTGTCTGTCTGTGTGTCTCTGTGTGTGTCAAGGGCACTTCTCTCATAAATGTACCTTTAGTGCTGTGACTCTCTCTCCTGGTTGTGAATGGATGCCGTCTCTCTCCTTGTTGTGAATGGATGCCTTCTGCAGTCTCTCTCCCGGCGACTAGCGTGGCAGAACAACATGTCCTCCACATGCACCAGAGCCTCGGCTCGCCCCTAATGAAAACAGTATTCCGGACAAAGGGAGGAAATTACATTTGAGCGGAAGATGACCATGCGTTTGTCTCCACTCACACAGACGCACGCACGCACGCACTCACACACGCACGCACACACGCGCACGCACACACCGCCACCTCGAAAACACCCGCTCCCACCGCCCCACCCACGCACTACGTGTGCAGATGGAGTTGGCTTTGTAGATAACTTTACTAATTAAACCACACAATATTTAATTAAGAGTCAGTGTGGTTTTAATTTGCGGTTATTCTTAAACCGCCACTCAATCCTATTATTCGTAAATGTATTTTTTCTTCCCCTCTCCCTCTCCTCGGTATTTACATCATTTAATCAGTGCTCAGATGAGACTCAACCTTAATGAAGGCTCTCGCTAAACACCATTCATCCATAACACATTTTGTTACTGTGCTTTTCTCTCTTTAACCACTCGCCTCAACGTGTCGCTAAGACAAATGGCCAGTAGTGCGTTTACAGTAGTCAAGTAAGCAAGCTGCTTTACTGCAGCTACAGTAGCCTGTACAGAATCTATGGTAACTGTTAGTAAAGGATGACTCCACCAGCTTATCAATGGCAATTACATATATTCAATGAGAAATTGATCCACGTCTGGTCTTATGAAGCCGCAGAGCAGAGACAGAACAATATTTTAATGTAGGTGTGCAATATAAAGTTTAGTGATTGTTGAAGAGCCCACACACACACACGCATACACACACACACATACTGTCACACAGACAAGTCTCTGGTGTCAAATCACACATAACATTGAAGGTAAAATTTTGACCTGAAGCAAATGTCAAGGTTGAATCATTTGAGTGACAATTCTCAGTCTAAATACTGAAACTTGACTAAACTGACATACCTGGCCCACTAAAATGTGTGCGTGCGTGCATGCATGTGTGCGTGCGTCTATACAGTATTCATGCATTTTCCTATGCATCCCCACATGTTTTCATGCAGTGTATAGACAACCAACAAACATTTTTAATGTGTGTGTGTGTGGTATTGATGTGCGTGCAGCATATTTTGTTTACTGTTTGTTTGTTTGTTTGTTTGACATTTTTAAAACATGATAATTTAGTTTTTGTTTATAAAAACACATTTTACACAAACACATGTTGACTATTACAACTCACAATTTTTGGGAATGCAGAACAAATTAGACAACCTTGGATAAAACAATGAACTATAAGTCCAAGTAAGTACGTTTGTTTTAAATGTCCGCCTGACTCCACCATACGTACGTATTAACAGGCGAGCTGAACACGATGTTAGCATGCAGCCGAAATGCTCAGCCGACGCTCTTTCAGCTGAAAGGCATTTCTGAGCTGTGCATTCTGGGTAGATGAGGTGGAAGTATGCAAATGCTCCCGACTAGGGGGAATATAAATGTTCTCGTATAGCAAGTGTGATCTGCTATTGTTGGAATGAAATCACTGTGATAACTCTATTTCACCGTGCTGATGTACTGCTATGTTGAACCACAGAGGGTTAGCGTGGCTCCTCTCGATCACTTTCCACCTTTGTTGTGTTTGACATGATGAAACCATGTCGTCTCTTTGCACCAAGAAATCAAGCATTAAGTAAAATGAGTAATATTTCCCATGGGTCCTGAATACACTATTGTGTAGATGGAATGATATCCTAGAGATAAACCTCTATTCTAGAGCTTTAATATGACATTGCTTTAGTGTTTGTACAGTATAATTTATGTTTCCTTTTAGATATAAACACTGTCCTAGAGATATAATAGAATGTTGTTACACAGATGTTGTTCTAGAGATAATGAACTATAGTCAATTCCCATAAACCTCATGTTGAAATGTCCAACTTTACATCAGAAACATGTTTACAACCTGGTATCAGTATGCGTCTTTACACAGTAGCTAGTTTCACTGTTGATGACATCTGTACAATGTGAGTTTTTATCAGTTGAAAATATAAGGCATACATTGATCCTATTCTTATGGATAGCTTGGAGCTACAGACTGAGGCGGGTACTGGCGAGATGTCAACGGTCGGAGCCAGCATGCCTTTAACTTCAAACCAGGGCTGCCTATAGTGAAAATAATGACGTCCTGTGCAGTTTCCTCACCACTTTTCCTTGGCCTTGATTGAAAATGTCATGAGGTCAAATAATATTGTAAAGAAGAATTCTAAAGGAAAACAACTGCTAAAATAATCTAAATTCACTTAAATCCTTGGGCTTTTCACACTGCATATTCTTAGCTGTCCTTAGCCGTAAGAGCTAAACCAGGGCTAATTTAGTCCCTTTTAACACACACATACAGCGATAGCCTAAACCCAAGGCTGCACGATTCACATGGCACTTACTAGCCCTGGATTAAATGTCAGTTGGGACATGTCATGTTCAAACTGACCAAAACGTGACCAAAACAACCAGCCTCGTTTCACACTGGCGCTTTTTAGTTTAGTCGTTTTTCAGGAGTTAACCCTGATAGAGCAGGGCCAACTAGCCCTGGCCTAAAGTCGGGGCTAGCCCACAATGTTCTAGGATTGTGATCGTGTGAAGGTTTTCTTAGGATGGGGCTAACGCACCCTTAGCCCCAGTGCAGTGTGAAAATCCCTTTTGTCAAGATGGCTACAGCCAGAGCCAGCTAATTTGAGCTTCAAACCTGTTCAGATAAACATATGGGTGTGTAGGTGACATCACAGAGGATTTGTTTGATTGATTTACGTGGCTTATGGTCTCGATAGAGCAATATTCTTGACCTATAATATCTCTAGAGATAAAATAGATAAATATAGCTATAATAGAACATTGTCATAGCATCCTACCACTGTCCTAGAGATAGGACACACAATTTTAGAGTTGGGACAGTTATATATTAGTTAGTATACAGCAGAGAACATTTTGTAGAGAGACAGTATAATATAAAATGTTGTAACTAGTCGCTATAAAGCAATATTCTTGAGGCATCTATCCTAGAGATAGAACACTTTTCTAGAGGCAAAACTCTGCTAGAGACAAATAAATGTGGTAATAGTGGTAGGACACTGTGGAAACAGAACACTATATTCTAGAGATTGGAAAACACCAGCACTGTATTGTAGCCAAAGGAGAATAATGCTAAGAATGCTACAGGATTTATTTCAGAAAAATATGTCCCTTTCTAAGGCCCTGAAATTGTAAAATTCCTCACACCTTCTCATGCATAAATCCTCAGGTAAACATAAGTGTTAAATTATAACACTGTTCTCTGATCAGCATTACCTTTAATTTCCCCAGTAGTGTGTAATGGAAGGAAGATGTGTTGATTTTAATCTGTGAAACCCTCTACGGGTTTAAACCGTTGAAGTCGTCACTCTTCTCTCTCTATAAGCATCTTTAATGGTACCTAACCTAAAGCGCATTGTTTCAACAATAGTGTGTTATGCAAATTTCTACATTCTCCAGTCGTCTGTTCAGTGATCAAAACAAAGCACAACAGATAATAAAACAGGAAAGTGTGAACGCTGAACATTTGCTCCCACCGGCAAATATGCTAATAGTCACCCATCTCTCTCTCTCTCTCTCTCTCTCTCTCTCTCTCTCTCTCTGTTTGCGTTCTTTATCTTTTTCTCTCATATTCTGGGGTTGGGGTACTGGGCGGCCTCTCAATATTCAGATGCCCCAGGGCATCCTCCAGCTAAGCTGCACCAGGAAATGGCTAGCAGAGTTCACGAGCAACATAAGGGTTAAATAGCCTACCCACCCCCCCCCCCACCAATATCTCTCA